>JAJOOR010032979.1:0-32103 GCA_036250505.1 Solanum acaule | reverse complement strand
GTTGAGATAAATAGTTGGGTACATTCTTTTGATAGGAAATTTGTAAGATAATAGTGACCAGGCTAAGCTTTAGATGGAAATAAGTTCCCTCTCGGGGAACTTGCCCCGTTTCAAATATGTTCCTCTCGAACACCCATTTGCCGCATGAAGGCCAGCCTACGCCTTACCCCACTCACTCTCTCGAGCTGAGTGTTAGGATATGGAACAAGGGCTCATCCTCTCGGGCTGAACCTCATGTCAACCCACTCCTTAGGCCATCAGTCTAGCGGTCTTGATTTCGCGACCTCCCTCTCGAGCAAGCCAAAAACACATGAGTGACTTTGTATTTGCAACTACAAACCCATTAAATTAAACCACGACCACTAGGTGAAATCATCATTAAACTACGTCTAACCTATCAACAAGCAATACCCAATAATAATATCAACACATATTTGCTAAATCACACCCCAAGAATGGGGGTTTTCAGCCACACATCAAGGGATAACAAAATACACCTAAAATGATAATGAAATCAAATGGGTATAAGAAATTAAACCTTAATTTAAGCAAAGGAAGAAGAATAGAGAAGACCCACTTCCAACTTAGGGAAGATGAACTCCTTTCTTCGAGTCTCCCACAAAACCCTCTCCAAACTTGAGAGAAAAATACTAAAACTGATGTTCTAAAAGTGAAAATTAACAATAAAATTAACAATACTAGTAAAGATTTAGTATTTATAGACTTCAGAAAATAGTGTTGGCGGATCGCTCGGCGAGGTTAGTCGCGAATGCCGAATGACTCGATGATTCGCCCTTCTTCTAGTTCATCGCCATTTGTGCTTTGCCTTCAGCATCTATGCGTTCTGGATCACTGAGAGGTATACTTCTTCTTCACGAAACTGATCGGTGAAACGCCAACTGCTCCTTTCATCGCCTTTTTTATCCTTCTCCTTCAGGGGTTCGCGTATTGGAACAAAAAGCAGAGTGCATCCCTTTGGTGAATCGCCAAGCATTCTTAGCGATGCTCAGGCTTCAACTTCTTCGTTCTTTTCAGCCTTTTTGTTCCTTTTTGCGCCTAATTGTCCATGCTTCTACTAACACTTCAAATACCTGATACTTAAGTGTTTTCATTAGATATTTAGACTAAATAAGCATTTGTCGACACTATTTCTATTAAAATAAAGCCCTAAATGAGTCCAATTTGTGGACTCATCAATAGGTTAGTTCTTGTTGTTTTAGTTATAGGTCAGTTTATTTATTTTCGAAGTTGTACTTTGTAAGTAAAAAAAAAAAAGAGAAATTTTGGGTGAAAAATAGTGGAGTAAGCGACCTGGCCGTGTCACAGACTCGTTTCTGCAGGGTGATTGGTGCCCCATGAGAAAACTGACAAATACAAGTGTAGTCCGCAATAGCTCCATGTCGCGGACCTGTTACTGGGAATAAAAATCATTGTAAGGGCTTAACAATGGAGTCCGTGACCAGAGTGCATCGCATACATGATTCCACTGTGCACAACTTCTCCCGCGTGACGAAATGGAAGTCACAAGGCATGTTTGCGACAACTCCGCATTGCAGGCCTCGTAAGTTTTTGGATTATTTTCATTTAAAATGTTGGGTTTTACCCGGTTAATATGGTAAAACCTAACCCCCATGCTCCTTTAATTCCCAAATCCTCCCCTTTAACCCCATTTCTCTCCACATAACTTCATCAATTTCCTTTCCCCTTCAACCTAAACTCTTTCGTTTTAAAAACAAATATGAGTCACGAAGTGGAAATTTCTCACCAAGTTCTTCAATTTTTATGGGTCTAAGCATTAATGGTATGTTTCCTACTCTTTTGGTTCTTTCTTTGGGATGAATTACTAAAGTTAGGGCTAATATTCATATGGTTGATGGGTGAGTTGGCTTTGTTTGTTGAAATTGTTTGTTCTTTGTGGTCTTCTTCCTATTTAATGATATTCATGGTTCTAAACCTTGTTAGAATGAATTTGGTTGATAATAGAAGGGGAACTTTGAATGGGTGAGTTAAAAATTGGGTGTTGTGAAGTCTTGAGTAGAAAATTTGATTATAATGGGAATGATTGAGTAAAAACATGGTTGTTGTTCAAATTCTTGAGTAGAATCAAAGTAGCAAGGGTTGTTTTAGTGTTTGGATTATGTGGGTGTGAGAATAAGATGATGAAAACAATATTAGGATATCTGAGTACCTTATTGTTTGTGATATTGATGCTTCAAAATAAGTGTAGGGTAAATTTTTCATGATTGGGTTTCATTAATTGAAATGATAACTATCTGATTGCAGGATAGCATGTCTGGCACACAAAGGTCTAGAAAAGCAGTTGCGTCTAGCAGGCGTAAACGAGTGAGGACTGGCACAACCATTCCCCCAGCACTCGTAGTCATAAGAGGGCAGACCCAATGCTATGGGGTTAAGGCAATCACATCTAAGGGCAAAAAGTGGTATAAATTACACACTTAAGGCAAGTACTTTTCATATGTGATACTTGATGGTGTACAATTACAGAGGGAGTTCCCTCGAATTAAGTGCCACCTATAAGAGTTGCACATATGATTCATCTTTCAGGATCCAACAGAGTACAATGTTAGTGTGGTTCGGGAACTCTATGAAAATTGGAAACCCGATGCATGTTCTCACTTTGTAAAAGTGTGTGGCGTGGAGGCCCCTCTAACACCCTTAGATATAAATCAAATATTGGGTACTGCAGAAGCCTTTTCTGATGTCCTAATGGGGTTAAATATTAGTCATCCTTATCTAAAGATTAGACACACTCTGTGTGGAGCACAGTCCATTGCGAAGTGGATTAGGCATGGGCATCGTGGCTATCATCAATCTTATCTTTATGCTCACATGAATCGTAAAGCCCGGGTGTGGCAAAAAATTGTAATGAATTGCTTGATACCAGGGTTGAATTTCACTGAAGTGACGAGGGACCGCGTGTCCTTGGTCTATCCTCTGATGAAGGATGTACCCATAAATATAGGAGCGGTGTTGAAATCGGCCATGCAAAACGCTAGAGTGCATCGAGGTCGAAGGTATGCTTTTAAGGGACTACTCACTAATTTGTGCAGGCGAGCTGGAGTCCTAGAGGAAAGCATGGACTACATGACACCTTTGTTCACCACACCCCTAGATGTCACAAACACAAAGGGGCCGGAAAATTTACATAGACCCACCCTCACTACTGATGAGCGCAATATGAGGAATGATCTTATCACGGCGCACATGCTTGGACTGGAAATGTTGCACCATAGAAATGGGTGTCGAGCTTCAACTTAGGATTAGTTGGACAAAATTGCAATGACGTACCATGTAAATGAACATGCTGAAGCATTGCTGGGACTCGAGTTCGTATTTTTGGAGCTCGTATGGGATGATGTTCCAACTGATGAAGACAAGAGCCGAACCATATGGGTTAGTGAATCCGATTCTGATGCAGAGGAGGGTGACATGTTGGCTCTTAAGGGCACTGGCGGTGATGCTGACATGGATGAATGATCAGGGAAGTACACCCGCCCTACTTTGCTTTCATTTGATATATGTCACACTGGGGACAATGCTACACTTTTAAGTGTAAGGTGGGAGTATTATATCTGTTTAAATATTTTGTAAATATTTTTGTTTTTGCTATTTTGTTTTGGGTTCCTTGGAAGTTGTTTTCGATTCTTTGGCCAAGGATAGTCTCATTGAATCGTATAAAAATTATTTTGTTTCTTAGGATTGAGTGAGTGTCATAGTTAAGTCAAGCTACCCTATGATAGATGGATGACGACCGTCTTGAGGGAAGTTTCCGTCATTGAGTCTGTAGGGTTGACATCTTGCTAAGGCTCCATAGTTGCATTGAGTTAGGCTGAAGGTTGAAAATAATGGATGACTCTGTGTTGAGACATTTAGGCTCTTGTATGTTACTCTAAATGGCGTGTGCTTAAAATGAATTCATACCAGTGATTGGGAAGTAGTCTGTAGTGATTAGTTCTGATTTGAATGTGTGCCATGTGTGTGAGGTTTGTGTATTCCTAACTACTAATTGATGTGCGGAACTTGCCTGGTGTGTCTTCAAAGCGAAACAGAGGATAAGGAGTTGTGAAAGTGATATAGGCATTTCTTTGATAGCCTTGTTTGTTTTCTTCCCGTATCCACCTTGATTTATATCCTTAGTTAACCCCATCGAGCCTCTGACTTTTTCTTTGGTAGCCAAACATGCAGCTTATTCCCATTCCTTCTATGGCCTATAAATTTGTCCCAAAAGCTCCTAAGCACTTGGAGTGAAAAATAGTGAAGGAAAAGAAAGAATGAAGTGTGAAGCCCCTTTGCTTAAGTCTGGCTTGTATTAAAATAAAAAAATAAAAAAATAATATTAATAATAATAATGGTTCCGTACCGAGAAGAAATGAATGTTGAGTTCCTTACAACAAAGGGCCGAGTGGTTTCAAGAAAAGGGCCAAAGAAGAAGGTTATTAAAAGAAGGTCCAAAAATGAAGTTTGTCTTGTATTAAAGAGCTTGGGAATGTAGTCACTATTCATAGCCAAAAATAGTTCCTACCCGTCCCCTATCCTACATTACAACCCTTAAAAGACCTAATTGATCTTGAACTTCCATATTCTTGAAAGTAGTGATTTAGTACACTAAGGGCAAGCCTATGGTTTGTTGGTTGTGGCATGTGAATTCTTTTGAGAGTGTGAGCGAAATTTGCTTCCCACACCCGTTATTGTTTTAATTTTTTATGTGTGAGTAAATCAGGGTGTTCACTTGTGGTGAGGGCACATGCTTAATGAAGGCTGGTAACTGTTGTAACTGTGTATCCAAAAACTGTGCATGAGTTTGTTGCGTTATAAGAGTTCATTCTTGAGGCTAGATTGTTTTGCACAAGTTGTCCTGCTGAATGCATAGTGTTGTCAAGCATGTTTTAAAAATCTTGTGGTTGTTGTGGACGAAGTTGGGTTGTCTTTAGTTGAAAGGGTAGTAGAGTCGTCGTATGCATGAAAGAGCGGAAGTCTTCGAGGACGAACAAAGGTTTAAGTGTGGGGTGGTGATCTTAGGCGTATTTATGCGCCTAATACCAAATTTATCCCATATATCTAGCTAAGTTTGAGAGACAATTCCTAATCGGTAGTGCAATTTTACAGTCCATTTATCGTGTTTCCTCTAAACAATATGATTAGATGTTGCAAGGTGCAAAACAAGGAAAAGGAGCGAAAAAAGAGACCAGGTATGAGGTCAGAGATTAGAAGTCGAAGTCGCTAAGGAGAAATGGCCAAGTTGCTGGAAAAATACATTATGAGGGAGCACCTCCGCGTGGCGGAGCTGAAGCCAGCATGTGGAAAACGAATTATAAAACAGTGAATTGCACGATGGACGCGCATTGCGGAGTTGTCTTAAGTTATTCGAAATGTGCAGTGCTAGAATTTTGTCAAGTGTTTTATTTCAGACTATAAATAGTCCAGTTGTATTATTTTATCATTATTCAGTTTTTGAAAAATGGGAAAACACGATTTGGGCGATTTTGCTTACATTCTCTAGGGCTTTTCTTCTACTCCTTCATTTTTGTAAACACTTCTATGATCTTTGAATATTATTTGATGATGTTTCATTCTATGAGTAACTAAATTCCCTTATTCTAGGGTTGTAGCTATGATTAATGCCGTAATAGTATTTATTCCTAGCATGAGATGGGTTTTCTTATGATTTATGCTTGCATTCTTGTTTAACTATTTTAATGACTTATAAACATTAAAATAAACTCATTGTCCACTCTTGAACTCGGAAGACGAATAGAGGGATAGACCAAAGAATGGGAGAAATGTGTTCATTCTAGGGTAAAACTTAGAGTGTTTCGTATATAGGATAGGATTGTACCTATATGCCACATTTGATTAATGTGCAAGATAATAGCTTAATGCTCCACTATTGGTTCATGCCTATCCCCGCTCCACGATGTAGTTAAGCTGTCAATGGTGGTAGGCGATTAGAGGTCGGGAGATCATGATCGTAAAATCAACCTTGTGAATCAATAATGATGTTAACTTGTCGAATGCTAGGATAAGTTATTATTATGTTTGAAATCGGTATATGCTACAACCCTGGAATATTTCCTTAATTGCGATATTCCTTTGTTGTGACTGTTTAATTGTAGTAATTAATATTTGAAATTGTTCAATTTAGTTTATACAAACAAATTCCTAAAATTGTCTGTTGCATAAGTAAAGTTATTTTAGTTACAAGAAAGTTAGTGTTTGTTGATTTGAAGTCCTTTGGGTTCGATAATCCGGTTCGAAAGAATCGTTGTACTACTTGAGTGACCTCGTGCACTTGCGTGTGCTTTTGGATGCAACACCTAGGCAAACTCTTGACCACATTCGTCTTCTTAGGATTTACCTTAATACCCTTACCAAAAATAATATGACCAAGGAAAGCGACAAATCTTAACGAACACTCACATTTACTAAACTTTGCAAAGATTTGTTGGTTCTTGAGGACTTGCAACACAATCCTCAAATGATTGGTATGCTCTTCTTCACTCCTTGAATGGATCAATAGATCATCAATGAAAGCAATCACTAACATGTCAAGGTATTGTCTAAGCACCCTATTTATCAAATCCAAAAATTCCATCAAGCTTTAGTCAAACCAAATGGAATTAATAAAACTCATAATGACCATACCAAGTTCGAAAAGCCGTCTTCGGAATGTCATCATCCTTCACCCTCAATTTGTGATAACCTGACCGAAGGTCAATCTTAGAGAAGTAACTTTCCCCTTGAAGTTGGTCAAACAAATCATCTATCCTTGGGAGAGGGTACTTATTCTTAATGGTCACCTTGTTCACCTAACGATAATCAATACATATACGAAGTGAACCATCTTACATTCTAATGAACAAAACTGGAGCACCTCATGGAGAGATACTAGGTCTGATAAAACCCTTATTCAACAAATCTTTCAATTACTCTTTCAATTCCTTAAGTTCTGCTAGAGACATTCAGTAAGGAGGAATGGAGATAGGTTGAGTATCTGGAAGAAGGTCAATACCGAAGTCTATTTCCATTGCGGGAAGAAGATCGAGTAAGTCATTGGGAAACACTTCTGGAAACTCATTTACAACGAGACCGACTGAAGATTAGGGGTCTTGGAATCTATATCCCTCACCCTACGCATATGGTAAATGCAACCCTTGGAAATCATCTTTATAATTTAAGACAAGAAACAAACTGACCCTTAGGTATAGAATTTCCCCTTTACACTCTAGGATAGGCACATTCGGAAACTGAACTTGACAACTCGGGTTCTACAATCAATAGAAGCATAACATGAATGCAGCCAATCCATACCAATAATAACATTAAAATCTAGCATATCAACCTCTATAAGATCAATATGAGTGACTCTATGGGTTAAGGAAACGTGACACTTTCTGTAGACCCTTTTAGCCATAATAGAATTACCAACAAGAGTAGAGACAAAGAAAGGATCTAACAACACATCCGAAAGAATATCGAACCTCATAGCCACATGGCTTCACAAAAGTTAAGGTAGCACCAGGGTCAAGTAAAGCATAAAAATTAAGTTGGAAGACTTTCAACATACTAGTAACCATATCGGGAGAACCTTTTTGCTCATGAAGAGTCTGAAGTGTATAAAATCTACTTTACTTCTTACTTCTACTAGAACCAAATTGAATATTAGGTTGAGCCCTTTAAAAATCAACTCCATCAGTTTTAGCAATTGAGGGAAAACCCCTGATCTTGTGATCCATCTTACGATAACCAAAGCAAGCATTGGAACCGACTAGTCATCTACCCTCGTGCTTTTTTCCATTTTTAGCACAAGAAGGCAATGAAGATCCACTATTGTTTCCTTCTTGAGGCTTAGGGTTAGACACCCTATATTTGTTGAACTTAGGAGTAACATTGGAGGAACCTTGACCGGAAAACCTTTGTCGATACTTAGAACGACCATGTCCATCGAACCTTGAGTGCCAGAGGTTACCATCACCGATTTTGGCCCTGTTTGCGTCCCTAGACCTGTCCTTAAGTTTCTCCCCTTCAATTTGTTGAACATGAACCATGAGACGATAAATGCCCATGTCATTGATAAGCATAATGGTACGACATTTCTTAACCACCATCTCAGACACACCCGAAACAAACTTACTCATTCTTGCCCTAGGATCGACAACCATAGTAGGAGCATATCGAGACAATTGTGTGAACTTCAAATCATATTCCTTCCACACATGCTTCGTTGACGAATTTTGATGAAATCAAGTACCTTTGCCTCCCTCATCTCAAGGGGAAATAACCTATCAAGGAAAGCAACTTTGAACTTTTCCAATCGAGAGGACCCACATCAACTATCCTTCCTTCCTTTCATTGATTGAACCAAACTTGAGAAACACCCTTAAGTTGGTAAATGTCCAATTCCACCTTTTCCATCGGCATCACTCCCATAATAATCAATACCTTATACCCTTCATCTATGAACTCTTGAGGGTCTTCCTCAACTTTAGACCCATGACACTCCGGAGGTTTCATTCTAGTGAAGTCTCTCACCCTAGTTTCCACCGTACTCATATTTGGGTTCACGGGGACCATACCTCCTTATTAGCTTGAGCCGTCATAGCCTGAGCCAACACTAGAAAAGCAGTCCTAAACTCCATATTAGTCACTTGCTCAGCCAAAGGGTCGATCGAAACTTGATGAGCTTGAAGAGGAGCCGCTTCTTCCACATTCTCTCTCGCATCCTTTCTAACATATCCCCTTCAAGGGGCCATATCCTGAAAAGCATAGGATAAGCATTAGGATAGATATATTATAGAGTTATACTCTATTGCACGACTTTAGAGTAATGAAAGAAGTGGAGTTTACTCAAAATCTTGTAGCCTCTTATTCATAAATGTGGTGCACTTCATACTCATGAACATGACTCTACAAGATGTGGCTTATGAGACTTCCTGGGACCTTTTTAAACCGTGTGCTCTGATGACCATGTTCGCCACGACCCAAAGTATACCCTAGGCGTAAAATGTCATATAGAACCTTGAAAGGCCCTATATAATCCACATAGTATACGTCATACAAGATAATAGAAATTCAAGCGATTTAAAAGATCATTTCAAAACATAGAGTTTTATAAAAAGAAGTGGAATCAAACAAGTCTCAAGCCATCTAGTATGTAAGAATATATCGGGATGTAACCCATACATCAACTTCAAAAATGAAATGAAACGGCATAATGAAGTAAAGGCTCGGTCCTCGAAGTATGAGGACTCACAAATTTTCCAACTTTAACTAATAGATCCCTAGTCACGGAAGTGCGAGTCTGGAGCGTCAGACCTTACATTTTTATAAGAAATATAGGTAAGAGTATGCGCTAGTAAAAATATGTACCAAGTATGATAGCATATGCATGAAGCACAAAAATCATGATAAAAGGACATTTTCGTATTATGCAATGACCAAGATAAAACATGATATAGAAGAGTTAGAAAACATAAGTCATGAAACATAGTCAATGCAAGCCAACATCTTTAAACATTCGTGAGAAACTTCTTGAAATAACCTTAGTTCATTATTGTGGGAGAATTACCTTTAACTAGACATGTAAGACCATGTGAGTTATTAACATGGAATCTGATGTCTACCCCACACTGAAAAGTGGTGTCCTACTTCCAAGCTAAGATCATGGACTTGAAGATTACATGGATCCACTAGCTAATGTATTTATAGACAACCTATGCTGACACATAGTTTATGGGACATGGGTAATCGCCACTTTTCCAGTCGCTGCTAAGCATAACTCCCACGGAATGTTCATTAGTCTTACTTGGGTAATCATTTCTTGTCCTTATATCATGTGACATGAGTAATCATCTTTTCTCTTTTATCATAGAACATGGATAATCGCCGCTTGCCTCATTCTTAGATAGCTCCTTAATATTGATTATTTTTAGGTGAGAATACCTGTAAGCCTTAGTGTAACACCCCAAAAATTTCTAAGTTAAAACTCGAATCATTCTTCATTAACTTGTATAGACTCATCGGGTGATTCTTAAATTGCCAATATGTGTAATGGTAAATTCTTTAGTGCGGGAATTATTTTGGATATCAATTAAGGTCACTAGAAACTCCTAGCACAAAGTAGAGTTGAAAGTTTCCTTATTGATTAAGTTTTGATGTAAGATTCTACTTGGATCAACTTCAAAAAACCATGTCTCTTAGAATATAAAGAATTTTATGGCTCAGAACCTATCAAGTTAAAGATATTTGAGTCTTCTTTCCAACGCCACCAATTTCGCAACAATTCGATGTTTGAGTAAAAAGGTATGACCATTTTAGTAACCTAATACAATGCAGTGATGAATTAGCCGACGGGAAAACATTAAAAGGGTCGTTTTTGTCTTATTACCTCTAAGAAAACCCTAAACGAAATTATTGACTAATTAAAGACCCAAAACAATCAGATTTTCATCTCTTAATCCATCATTCTCTTCTCTCTCAAACCCTAAGGCAAAACCCTAAGGAAAAATCAAAGTAGAAGACTCCATTCAAGATTCTTTCAATCTTTTTCAAGATTTTTCTTCAAGGTAAGTCTTTCAACAAGAATTCCATTCTTTCCAACTCAAATTCCTCCATACAATGATGAATCACTAATAAAAATCATTATGCTTGGCCATAGAGATTTCAAGAAACTAATTCAAGATATCTCAAGAAAATTTTTCTTGATTTTTCACCTTCAAGCTAGGGTTTCAAGGCTTCTCATCAAGTTCTTCTTCAAGATTATTCAAGAATCTTGTTCTTCCATGTATGTAAGGCTATCATAGTGTTGGACTAGTTCCGCCTCACACCCTAAATCTACTTTAAAATCATTTAAATAGAAATCTAGGATTCTACCCCTAGATTTGATTATTCTTGAGATGAGTTGATTTTGAGTTCTCGAGTTCCCGATTATTTTTGAAATTCTATTCCTAATTATTGAATTTCTATATGCTATGCATTAAGATTCTTGAGTTGATTCGTTCATGTCTATATTTCAACATGAACCCTATGAATTGATTATTCTTGAGATGATTAGTGTCCTTGAGTTCTTGCGTTCTTGAGGTCTGAGTACTGAATTTCCATATTGTTATTAATACCCATGAGTTGAGTTGCTCATGTCAATAATTCCGCATGAACCCTATGAATTGACTTCTAAATTTTAAGAAGCCTTTTAAAGCCAACATTTAAGTTTTAAACTCAGTTTTTGAGAAAGTAAAATAAGTTTTGAGAAAGAGTTTTTAAAACATGATTAGTATGACAATCGAGGATGTCATCAATGTTTAAGAAGTATGGTATCTAAATGTACCATCAATGTTTATGCAGCATGACTTCTCGAGTCATTAATGATCATATCACAATATGATTTTTGATAAAGAGTTTTTAAGTATATATTTAAGGAAGAGTATAAGGGAACTAAGTATTCCCAAAGATATCAGTTTTTATATTGATAAAAGAGAAACTTTGATTTCTAAGTGAGTTATGAGTTCAATGATATTTCAGAGCAGTTACCTCTTCTAAGTGAATAGTTTGAACAATTATCTCGAACCAGAGAAAGAATATATTTTTAAACATTGAGCATGAATATATATTATTGGGAGTAGTATTAAGCGCCGATATGGGGATGCGTTCAGACAAATCAAATTACTCATAAACCATGTATGCCAACATGGGTACAAGATCATACTTTTTAGATGAATCTTAAGTACCTTCAGGCAGAGCTTAGTGAATCCACTTAGTTGAGGATATTCTATACCCCGGCAAGGTATAGGACAGTTCTGGCACCATGGGTGAGACGTTGTATCATCATGTAGCTCATAGTGATGGTTATCGGTTAGAGAATCTCCAAATCTAGTTAAAGTGCATTTTTATATATCACTTATTATGTTGGGTTAAGAGATGAGAAAGTATTTTGTAAAGTTTTAAATGATTGAAATCCTTTATTTCTTTACATTTAGCTTGAGTACATTGTTATCTATTTCATCCCTTTCATCAGTTTTTTGATATTCATTTATATTACATACTCGTACATTCAATGTACTGATGTCATTTGACCAGCATCTTTTAAATATGCATATATAGGTTCTTAGGATCCTTAAAAAGAGTCTGTAGAGATCACTTCATCCGCTCGTCTATATTCGAGTGAGGTCTCCTTGCTTTCGAAGGACTCTAGTTTTATGAGTTGTTAGTATTACTAGAATTTTGAGTAGTCGTGGTTCTTGTCCCGACACTCGTCTATATATTGTAGAGGGTTCATAGATTGACAGTTTTGGAGAGTCTTTTAGTTTCAAATGTTTTATTTAAAACTTATTTTTCATACACAGTATATTCAGTTTAGTTTTGAGATTCATTAAACTATTTTTAAATGTTTGTTTCAATTTGATGTTTATGTATGCTCAAGTTAGTCTTGCGCTTGTAGTCAGTCAGGATGAAGGTTCGTTTGGGGACCAACAATGGTTCTTAAGTGTCGGCCACTTCCAGGGTGTAGGCTCGAGTCGTGACAAACTTGTTATCAAAGCACAAAGTTAAAGTGTCCTATGGTGTCTATGAAGCCGTGTCAATTGGATCTTATTTATGGTTGTAAGGGCTCCACTTCTATGAATGAGATACTATAGATATTTGAGAAAAAATTCCCTTCTTTCATACTCTAAATTGTCTAATAGAGATGTGTCATAAGAAACTTATTCAAAGTCCCACGTTTCTCATATCCATTCGACTACCCCTAATACTAAAGGTGGTTGTAAAAAGAAGCCCAACATCCTTATCGATGAGTTATTCTTAGCAAGAATCTTGAGAAAGTCATGAGATTGGAGAGGGGCTTAAGATAAGCCCGTGAGTGATCTTAAGTGTTGAAATTTGAAATAATGCACTCTTATTCATATAAACTGTGCGTTCGAGCTAAAAGCGAGATGTATTCCCAAACTCTTTTCCATTAACCTTGTTTTAGTTGAGGCCCTTATGGGGAAGTGTGTTTTAGAACTTGGGTAGTGTTGTCACCCGAAAATATAGTATGAGTTACGAGATTATGAGCGGTAGTAGTAAAAGTGCCCAGAGTTCGAACAATGCATGCAAAGGTTCAATATTCTAAGAAAGGGAGATAGTGATCAAGCAAATTATGTTGTTATAGTCATGCACCCAGTAAGTTATTAATGATGAATTTTCTTTATGAGAAGATTAAGAAATAATAATCTTGTATAGAGTTCATGATATGAGGTAGAGGAATAGTTACTAGTCAGGATGAGTTAGAGTATACTTTAACCAGAAAGGAGTTTAAGTCGATCTGCCATCGTGTTAATAAAGACTAAGTGTAGGTGTTGAATAGAAGAGCAGAGTATTCATGAGGTGATAGATCTAATATAGGGTTATGATTTTAAAGTGGGGAACCCCCTGATATTCAGAGAGTTATAGAACTAATTAGGCAATGATGTATAGTGAATGAGTAAATTGTACTTAAGTTGTGAAATTGAATGTGACGGTATTCTGTAAGTATATAGACAGGGAGATAAAGATTGACTACTTGTTATGAGGTCTTAGTGAGTGAGTTTTTCTTAATTTTATCTAGTAGTTGTAAGTTAGTATAGTAAACAAGAAATTATATTGAAACCCATGTTTAGTAATAGACACTAAGCTTGAATTTGAGATGAGTTTTGTGAAAAAAAAAGGGATGGCAACACGATGGTGATGATGTTAGTTTTAAGATCTGATCTAGTAAGTTTGACTTAAAATAGGTGAGGAGATCAAAGTAGTACCTTCTAATGAAAATGTGGTATTATGACCCATAGATGAGAGAAATGAAAGTACAGTAGAGCAGTAAGAGGTACACACGAGGTGGTATGTGGCAAGACGAGGTCTCAATTAGGGTTATGATTTTCTTATGTGTGCCTAGATTGTATAGTTGAGCTGGAAATATGGGATAGGCTGGTGCAATTGTAATTTTCCTAAAGATTTAGATAAAGTAGCCTTAGGAGCCAATGACAAGAGGTCAAGAGAAGCATCTTAGAAAGAGATCATAGTACCTACTTATGGATAATTCGATAGTCATCGGATAAACTTTTCCCGAGTGTTAGAGTAAAGGGGGATGTAGACCAGTTTAGATATGATGGAATAGGTCCATATCTTTCAAATGTCAGCTTTAGACTTAAGGGGGAGATGATAAGATGAGAAATCAAGCCAACGTTGATAATAAGATAGTAATGAGTTAAAAAGGGTATGGGAGATATCTTTTCAAAGGTCCCTTTCATAGTAGAGTGATGTTAGAAGAAGAAGGTTATTGATCTTATCGTGATAATGATTGCGTGATAATTCATCAAAGGTTATAAATGAGGAGGAATAAGAGGATGAGGTTTTACAATGAGAAATAGTTAAATGAGAGCCCTTAGTTTTTTTCTAGTAGTAATGCGAGAAATTCTAATTGGTATGGCAGAGATGATGAGAGAATGAAAACTTCTTAAGGAGCTGGTTAGTAGGAGTCCATGGAATTGTTAGAGAACTAAGCTTGAATGTGGTGTTGTTAAACATTAGATGGTTCTTGATATGAGCCTAATGTTGATTATATATGGTGGTAAAGAGTAATAGTCTTGGGATGATATTCCCTATAGAGAGGTATAGAACCCGAACCTTTGGATTTGGGTTAAGCTTGAATATAGTAAGAGTGTGACTATGTTCAAACTCATATCATTCGTGACCTATAGGCTCCAGTCCAGTTTCGAAACTATTAGTATCAATCAGTTCAGCCTATGTTAGTGGGCAAGCTCAGAAGTCAAGAGAGGTAGTGATAGTAACTTTTTTCCCCTCCATTCTCAGTTTAACCATCATTCAAGGACGAATGATCCCAAGGGGGAGATATTGTAACACCCCAAATTTTTTTGAGTTAAAACTTGAACCATTCTTCATTAACTTGTAGGGTCAAATCGGGTGATTCTTAAATTGCCCATATGTGTAAAGGTAAATTCATTAGTGTGGGAATGATTTTGGATATAAATTAAGGTCACTAGAAACTCCTAGCACAAAGTAGAGTTGAAAGTTTCCTTATCGATTAAGTTTTGCTGTAAGATTCTACTTGGGTCAACTTCAAATGACTATATCTCTTAGAATATAAAGATTACGTGGCCCATAACATATCAAATTAAAGATACTTGAATCTTCTTTCAAACGCCACAGATTTTGCAACAATCCGAGGTCTGAGTAAAAAGTTATGACCATTTTAGTAACCTAATACAGTATAGTGACGAATTAGCTGACATGAAAATGTTAAAAAAGGTCATATTGTCATATTACCTCTAAGAAATCCCTAAACGAATTTATTGACTAATTAAAGACCCAAAACAATCAGATTTTTATCTCTTAATCCATCATTCTCTTCTCTCTCAAACCCTAAGGCAAAACCCTAAGGAAAAATCAAAGTAGAAGACTCCATTCAAGATTCTTTCAATCTTTTTCAAGATTTTTCTTCAAGGTAAGTCTTTCTCCAAGAATTCCATTCTTTCCAACTCAAATTCCTCCATACAATGATGAATCACTTATGAAAATCATAATTCTTGGCCATAGAGATTTCAAGAAACTAATTCAAGAAATCTCAAGAATGGTTTTCTTGATTTTTCTCCTTCAAGTTAGGTTTTCCAGGCTTCTAATCAAGTTCTTCTTCAAGATTCTTCGAGAATCTTGTTCTTCTAGGTATGTAAGGCTATCACAATATTGGACTAGTTCATCCTGACTCCCTACATCTACTTTCAAATAAGTAAAAGAGAAATCTCGGATTCTACCCCTAGATTTGAGTATTCTTGAGATGAGTTGATTTTTAGTTCTCGAGTTCCTATTTATTTTTGAAATTATATTCCTAATTATTGAATTGCTCTATGCTATGCATTAAGATTATTGAGTTGATTCGTTTATGTTTATATTTCAACATGAACACTATGAATGGAGTATTCTTGAGATGAGTAGTGTCCTTGAGTTCTTGAGTTCTGAGTATTGAGTTTGCATAATGTTATTAAGACCCCTGAGTTGAGTCGTTCATGTCAATAACTCTGCATGAATCCTATGAATTGAGTTATAAATTTCAAGAAGCTTTTTAAACCCGACATTTGAGTTTTAAACTGAGTTTTTGAAAATGTAAAGATGAGTTTTGAGAAAGAGTTCTTAAGACATTATTTGTATGACAATTGAGGATGTCATCAATGTTTAAGTAGTATGTTATCTGAATATACACCATCAATGTTTATGTAGTATGACTTCCCGAGTCATAAATGATCATATCACAATTTTATTTATGATACATTTTCGAGAAAGATTTTCCAAGTATGAATTGAGTAAGAGCATAAGGGAACTAAGTATTGCCAAAGATATCAGTTCTTAGATTGGTAAAAGAGAAACTTTGATTTCTCAATGAGTTATGAGTTCAATGATATTTCAGAGCATTTACCTCTTTTACAAGGATAGTTTGAACAATTATCTCGAACTAGAGGAAGAGTATGTTTTTAAACATTGAGCATAGGTATATATTAGTGGGAGTAGTATTGACCACCGATATGGGGACGAGTTCAGACAACTCACATTCCTCATAAACCATGTATGCCAACATGGGTACATGATCATACTTTTTAGATGAATCTTAACTGCCTTTGGACAGAACTTAGGGGATCCACTTAGTTGAGGATGATCTATACCCAGGGAAGGTATAGGGAAGTTCTAGCAGCGTGGGCGAGACGTTGTATCATCACGTAGCTCATAGTGATGGTTATTAGTTAGAGAATCTCCCAATAGAGTTAAAGTGTATTATAATATATCACTTATTATGTTGAGTTAATAGATGAGAAAGTATTTTGTAAAGTTTTAAATGATTTACCTATTTTATTTCTTTACATTCAGCTTGAGTACATTGTTATCTATTTCAGCCCTTTCATTTAGTTTTTTTTATATTCAACTATATTACATACTCGTACATTCAACGTACTGATGTCATTCGACCTGCATCTTTTAATGATGCAGATACAGGTTCTTAGGATCCTCAACAAGAGTTTGATGAGATCACTTCATTCGTTTGTCAGCATTCGAGTGAGGTCTCCTTGCTTCTGGAGGACTCCAGTTTTATGAGTTGTTAATAGTGCTAGAATTTTGAGTAGTCATGGTTCTTGTCCTGACACTCCTCTATAAACAGTAGAGGCTTTATAGATAGACAATTTTGGAGAGTCTTTTAGGTACATATGTTTTATTTAAAACATATGTTTCATATTGATTAATGTTTCAAGGACACTTAATCTAGTTCTAAGTGTCAACTATCGTTAGTCAGTATAATAATCCAACTAAATGAGTTGGGGTCGAATCCCACAGGGAGTGGTACGTGTTTAAGATTCAAGAGTAAAGTATGAATATGTTCAAGGGAATCATAGGAATAGACATTACCGAATAAAAACATAATTTAAATTAGGGGTGACCCGAATGTCAGATGGGGGTTTTAATTGTTTTTAATTATCAACTACAACAGTAGCAAATAACACGAAAATGACAATAGAGGCAGGTTCTTAGGATGCGATTGGATTATAGTCTAAGGTAGACAAGTGGGTAATTGCAACTGTTAGTAAATAGCTGTAAATCAGTGAATAAGCTAGACTTTAGTGGGGATAAACTCTCTCGAAAAATTTACCCCGAATCAAGTCGGTCTCTCTCGAACACCAACGAGCAAGCAAATAAGAACACCCTACACATTAGTCCATTCACTCTCTCGAGCTGAATGTGTGGAAAAGGGTTTAAGATTCACTCTCTCGAGCTGAACCCATGACAACCCAATACCCACAGTCCATAAATTCAGTAATCTTGGTTTTAAAACCTCTCTCTCGAGTAAGCCAAAAACACGAAGGTAGAACTGTATTTGCAACTACAATTATTTAAATTCAACCACAATTACTGATTGAAATCACTTTTAAAGAGCATTTAAACTAGAAATTAGCAAATACCCATAAGCTAAATCAGCCCATAATCAGATAATCACACCCCAAGAATATGAGTTTTAGCTAGACATTATAAAAAGATAGAAATCGTTACCAAATTTTGTTTCCATCAACTTGGTTCAATTAATTTTGTATTTACAAAGGTCCAAATTGAAGAATCTCAAAAATTCAGTTTTAATTTCTCAAAAATGGAAAGTTTCAATTCCTCAAAGTTAAGCAAAGCTTGTCTCTCAGTTCAAAACTCAAAATTCTAAGAATAATATTGTTCAAGATAAAAATTCTCTCCAAACTTAGTGTTTCAAAATGTATTTATAGTCGCCAAAAATATGCTGCGAAGAGACATTCGGCGCAGTAAGTTGGGCTCGCCGATCAAGGCGGCGATCTGCCCTTTGGCTCATTTCATCGTCTTTCTACCTTTGGCCTTCAGCATCCTCAAGTTCTGTAACTTTGGGCATTCCAACATTGCATCGCGGAACCACTCGCTAATTCGCCGACTGCTCCTTTCTCTCGCCAACTTGGTTTTCTCCTTTAAGACTCAGCACACTGGAACTTTAGGTGAGGTAATGGCCATTTGGCGACTTGTCAAATAGACTAGGCAATCACTAGGCTCTCTTTTCTTCATTTTTTCAGCTCGCTTCGTTCCTTTTGCAACTTAGTATCCATGCGTTGCTCCTTCATATATAATACTGAAAATAAAGGATTTTACATCAGTTATAGGCACAAAATAAGCATTTGAGGACACTAAACCTATAAAAATGAAGCCCTAAATGAGTCCACATTGTGGACTCACCAACACCCCAAACTTAAACTTTTGCTTGTCCTCAAGTAAAACTCAAATTCAGCAGTTCAAAGAGGATGTCTCAAACTGTTCTTCACAAGACTCAATCATGAATGCACACAACGAGACTCAGCTTACTCATGCAATGATCAATTTTTGCACTCAAGTATTCAAGTTGTGACTCACCACTATCAAAGATTCTCAAGTTTTCAATAGTTGTTTCAAATACAAGTTCAAGGTCAACAAAGGTACTCAAATTCCCTCACACAAAGATGATTCCATATTCACACACAATGGTTCAACAATTTATAGTTCTGGGATAAAAAACAACTCTCACACTAAAAAAGATGAACACATGCATAATTTCACCCATAGGTTTGCCTTTATTTTCCCGCCAACATTTGTTTTAGCTCACTCAAGATCAAAAAGGTCTTTTTAAGGCTTGTAACGGGGCTGAGTGTAAAGGTATGGTCATTTAGGCTCAGTGGTTGCTATAACCATGAAATGTGGCTTGAACAACAATTCCTTTCCTTTACCTCTTCATTTTCATTCATGCTCAAAATTCACCCCATTATTCATTTTGTATGAAACTTTGGACACCCCATTTCTTTTTGCAACTTTATTTTAAAACTTTTTCATTCTTCTTTTCATTTCTTTTCTTTTCTTTTCTTCCCTTTTTTTTGTATGGAGGGGTTCCATCTTTTTCACAACTATGGATCAAGGGGGACTTCTTTGCATTTCTTGATTTACCTTCTCTTTTCACCACACCCCCAACTTAGGCTTTTGTCCTAAGTTAACTATTCAAGCCAACCACTTCTCATGAGGATTAAGGGTGAATGGATTAAGAAAGGTCACAATTGCATCAAGTTTCTTCCAAGAAAAGGCTAAGGCTCAAAAGGTGTTCAAGCAAAGATCACACACTCACAAGGTAGGCCACAAAAGAGGTATAATGTCAAATGGTTTCACTCTTTAAAATTGTTGTCTAAATATCATTTCAAGAGCTCATATCCTTTGGTCAACCAGACCAGCGGGGCAAATTCTAGGTGTCATCATGCATGGTTCACGATAAGCTCATCACACAAGGCATTGACACCAATGTCAAACAAGACTTTACACTTTCGCTAGTGTGCAATGTTCGTCACAAGAGACTCAATTTGATAATCGACTAGTCACAACGAGATGAAAAGAGTTCACATATTGTCTATTCAACTTCATTTGGTCTCATCGTAGCCACACATTCATGTTTGTTCAATTGAGAGCACTATTCAAGTCATCAGTACTGATCACAACCGACAATCAAATTTGTACAAGAACAACCACAATTAAATATACAAGAGGTGGATTTTTTTTTGAAGGGTCTGAAAACCATTTGCATTAAAACAAGGAGTCACAAGCTCAAACATCCATAAAAACAGTGTGTTAAAAACATCAATTTCAGCACAAAACCCAATATATACACAAATAATCAACATAAGCGGTAGGTATGGTAATACCTTACCCCACCACAAACAAAAAGCTATTTGTCCACAAATGCAAATAAACATCCAAACAGTCAATAAAAGAAAATAGAGAGGGAGGTAAAGAGGAATCATGTCTAAACAGTTGCTCTATCTGTCGGGGCATCAGTGCTCGGTGCGACACTCGGATCTCGGGCATCAGTGCCCAGAGCTATCTCAGAAGTGATAGGTCTACTAAGGCCTAGCGAGGTGTGTCTGCCAAAGATGTCTGCACAGCTGCATCTATCATGGCCTCCTTAGTCCCCGTAAAGCCCTCGTAAGAAGCCTTTTCAGCAACCTCAGGCATCTCCTCATCCGTCTCAGCCTCAGATTCAGGATTAGCTACCTCCTCAGCTCGAACATCATCTCCGGTGGTAGTTGGAGGCATATCTGGCTCAACTGGAACATCTGGGATCTCCATCTTCCCAAAAATCATAGACATGTCGATGGACTTAAGTTGGTCCACATCTCTTCTCAGCGCAGCAATAGCGGCCTTTAGAGCCGTAACCTCCTCAGTGGCCCCTTGGCCACGCTCACACACCACTATCCTAGCCGCAAGGGCATCAATGGTAGCACTCAAAGGTGTCACAGCATCATCGAAGGTTGCCTGAATCATGCATATAATAGAGGCCTCAAGTCTGGCAGCACGACGATCAGCAACATGAGCTAGTTACTCTATCCTTAGTAATGCAGCCTTAGTGAGTGGGGGTCGGGAGGGGGCAACAACAGTACCTGATCTGGGAGGCAATGGAGAAGTGGAGGAACTAGGAGTATCAGAAGGGAGAACACTAGATGTACCTAAAGGCCCATGGGCCAGAGTAGGCAAAGGTGCCTCTGTAAGTAGTGCATCTATATCCATAACTGGGTATGTATGCATTGGGGTTGCCTTCTTCTTCTCCGCCTCATCTTTCAAATAGTCTGCCTCAATCCTCCGGATATCTGTAGAAGATGGGGGAATCACTTCCACATCCTTTTTCTCATCTCTAGGAACCCGAGCTTGCCTGCACAACCAGGTGATCAACACCAGAAAGGGAATGGAAGTTTGGCGCTGCTTGGCCCTCATGACCATCTCTTGTGCCATAAGCATCCTTAGGTTCAGCCTTGTCGTAACAATAATGTAACCCAGACAGGTTGTCTTGGCGTAGAGGAGAATTGAGTCATTTTGGGATGGCATATTCGTGCTACTGATGAAGCCAAACCAGTACCTTTCTGCTATGTTCAGGTCCTTCTTCTCAATGGGTGCTCCAATTTCAAGCCATTTGGGAGTACCGTCTGATATCAGCGGGGACAACTACTTCTTCATGTTTTCCAGTGTCTTTGTCCTCATTAGTTATTGGAAGTCATCATCAATACGTGTTGAAATACCCTAGACTGCATTGATAGCATCACTATCACATTTTACCTTCCGGCCTCTGATATCCATATAGTTAACCAGCTTGAATTTGGCTGCCGACTTCTTTCTTTTTGTTATCAAGGCACTGTAAGCACTGTAGAATTCTCTGAGTCAACTCAGAATGTACGAGCCACGGGACTTTATGAGGGGCTGGAATTTATGTGACCTGAGGCAGCTCATGATTTCTGGGTACCTATCAATAACAACATCAGTCGGCAGACGCTTCTCCTATATAATGGTCCTCAACCCCTCAACCTTCAGTCTGTTCATAGACTATTAGGAACGACCCTGTACTGGTGGTGCTAGAACCACAACCTGTGTTGGAGCAGAAGGAGTAGTAGTGGCTTGGGGAGTCCTGATCCTAGACGGATCAGTCAGTCATCCTCTTGGATCGCAGCTCCACTCGCTTGGCTGCTAGTAGCTCATCTTCAGGCTCAGAAGGTGCAGCCTGATGCTCCTGGTGATCACCGTCACTCTCAGAAGTGGTGAGGTGAGTGGCATAGATGTTGTCATTGTAGGAGCTAGCCTCCAGTGACATAGGTGCAGGAATGTTGCCTTTCCCCTTGCCCTTCCCACCTGTTGTGGGAGGTTTGGTAGCTTTAGCCTTGGATGCAGCTGCATCCGCGTTGATTTTTATTCCCTTGGCCCACTTGTGAGGCGGCATGTCTCTTCCTGCCAATTTTGGTGTAGCTATGTTTGTAAAAACATTAAAAAGAATTAGGAATAGTTCAAGCAAATGCACAGAAAAATGAATGAAGACAGACTCACCGAACCTGTCTGCGAGTCACTGAATCTCTTTAGCGAGCTAGATCGGGCTCTCTGAAAGGATTGGCTCAAAAATTCCTAAAATATTTGGCATGTCAGCGATGGGATGGACCTTTTGGTGAATCGCCGACAGCATTTGGTGAATCGCCGACAGCATTCGGTGAGCAAGGATAAGCCCGCCAAAAGTTACAATGCATTTTAGGGGTTAGGGGCGCAAAAAAGGCGATCAAGAAGGACCTTTGGTGAGTCGCCGAATGCACTCGGTGAACTCAGGCTTCTTGCCAAAAGTTACAGAGCCCAAATTTTAACTTAGCATGAAAATAAAAGTGATATAGGGGGATTCGGCGAGCTAGACCCAGCTCGCCAAACTACCCAACATGCCTACTTTCAACCCTATTCTCCAAATTCAATCCAACAGCCCCCGAAAAAAAAAATTAAAGCATACACTCATACAATTAAACTAAGATCCATTACACCCATGCCCCTGGGATACTCAGACCTCTCCCGATTTGGCGAAATTTGTCCATTTGATGACTTTTACCCTTAAAAATAACGTCAACCACTCCATCATTGGGAAAAATACGTCATTTGGCACATATGCGGGTTACTTAGACTTCACCCAACTAGACCCAACAATATTCAAGCAACACCGAACAGTTTTAATTACTTTTACGCACGAACAATTCAGGAATTCAACAACAAAGGCATTACAGGCATGATATTCTAATTAAAATAGGTACACAAGCATACAATTACGATCAGATAGGCCCAGCACACATCACTAATATAAAATTTCTTGTAAATGAGTAAAAATCGCTATATAAGAATTCAGGGTTCGGAAATCAACCTTTGAAGCCGAATAAACATGTGGTAAATCTAGGTGGTAACAATATCCAACTCCGAACACAAACTCGACGAATAAAATGGGATAAAAATGCAAAAATATAGAAAATATTGTGCGGGTGTGATTTTGGGAAGTTCAAACGTGAGAGAATGTGAAAGATTTTGAACTTTTGAACTCTTGGCCTTTTAAAACCATCTAGTTCGTTCCCATTCGACCACATTAGTCTTGCTCGCTGACCCACTCAACAACACGTCAAGTGGGCACTTACCTCGCTGAGTTTTAGAGGACCTTCAGTTAATGTGGGGGGTCCAAACGGCGGACAAAGTTGCGATCGCCGACCCATTCGGTGACACGCCGATTTGCTCCTGGGATCACCGAGTTTTACAGAATCAAACTTCATAATTCCTAGAGTCCAACGGCGGTCTAAGTCAGGCTCGCTGACCTCTTCAGTGAGTCGCTGAATGAACATTTAGCTAGCCAATCTGCTCTTTTCAAACATATTCTGCACTACCTGCACAATTAGCACACAATTATTACTAAAACAAAGATAAAGCAATAAAACCTTGGGTTGCCTCCTAAGAAGAGCCTTTGTTAACGTCATAGCACGATGCAAGTCCATGCTCAAACCTCATTTTTGGAGTTGGCCATAGTATCACTAGGCAACCCCCCTTATTGTCTCGGGTTTAATTGAGATGAGATATGACCCATTTGGGTCTCCACCCCACAACTTTGTTGAGGATACAAGAAAGAATATCCTCCAACCGACCTCCCTCGGAATCCTTTGGCTTTTGGCGTTCATAGGGAGGAACATATCTACCCTTCTCCCCGTCTCTCTCTTTCCAAGTGGGGTTACGATCCCTCCATTCCCTATCACGATCCTTCCAACTTTCATCCCTGTTACAACCTTGATTACCACCCTGCCTCGGGTAGTTTGAACGATAACCACCTCCTTGGTTGGCTAGGAAGTTCACCTCCTCATTGTACAAAGCCTCGAACTTGGCCTCATCAGGGTTAGCAAACCCGACACCCACGACATTGACACTTCGAGCACCAGCTCCCATGAAATTTTTTGACAAAATGTCAAGTTGTGTCATGATCTTGGCCATGTTCTAGTCATGATCTTGGTCTTTCTCCGGCTGCTCCTTGGTCAATTTAAACGTGAGAGGGGAGACTTGATCTTCGCGGGTGTACCAAGCCCGATTAATTGTGCTCATACCATCCAAAAGTTGGGCTACTATAACGCAAGGTTGTTGCATCAAATCTCCCGGAGAAAGTTGGTGACCTACACCCTTGTCACCGAATCAAGGCTTCGGTAAAAATACTGCAGCAAAACATTGTTAAGCAAACCATGAGTTCGCCATTGAAGCACCAACTTCTTGAATCGTAGCCAAGTCTCATAAATTGGCTCACCCTCCAAACGCTTGAAGCTTTGGATGTTGTCTCGAAGAGTCATCATCTTCGAAGGAAGGAAAAAGTCGCACTTGAATGTGGTGACCAGTTCTTCCCACGAAGTGATTGATTCTCGTGGAAATTCAGCTAGCCACTTGCATGCTTCTCCCATCAAAGAGAATGGGAACAACCTCAACCGGACCGACTCTTTGGATATATTTTTGAAGGTGAATGGACCGCAAACATCAATAAAGTTTCTTATGTGCTCATGGGGATCCTCACGAGCCAACTTACCACACAACCCTTTTAATTGCAAGAGCTATAACATAGTACTTGTAATATGGAACACAATGTTCCCTTCTGTCGAAGGCAAGCGAATGGCACCAATTCCACCCATTAGATGAGGGTCATTAGCAATAGGCTCATTGACATCGTTGAGGTGTCCGATGCCATCTTGGTGGCCTACTTGGCTACCATTGCTTCCGTTCACACTCATATTTCCTGTTGCAAAACACAAACAAGCAAACCAAAACTGAAAGTAAGTAGATTCAACTATAGCTAACAAGAACAAAATTCAACTTAACTAAAGAATCTTAAACCAACACCACTCCCCGGCAGCGGCGCCATTTTTATTAATGTTTCAAGGACACTTAATCCTGTTCTAAGCATCAACGATCGTTAATCAGTATAATAACCCAACTAAATGAGTTGGGGTCGAATCCCACAGGGGGTGGTACGTGTTTAAAATTAAAGAGTAAAGTATGAATATGTCCAAGTGAATCATAGGAATAGATATTATCAAATAAAAACATAATTCAAATTAGGGGTGACACGAATGTCAGATGTGAGTTTTGATTGATTTTAATTATCAACTACAACATCTACAATAACATAAAATAACAATAGAGACGGGTTCTTGGGATGCGATTGGATTATTGGTTAAGGTAGACAAGAGGGTAATTGGAACTGTTAGTAAATAGTTGTAAATCAGTGAATAAGCTAGACTTTAGTGGGGATAAACTTTCTCTCGAACAATTTACCTCGAATCAAGTCGGTTTCTCTCGAACACCAACAAGCATGCAAATAAGAACAGCCTACACTTTAGTCTATTCACTCTCTCGAGCTGAATGTGTGGAAAAGAATTTAGGATTCACTCTCTCGAGCTGAACTCATGACAACCCAATACCCACATACCATCAATTCAGTAATCTAGGTTTTCAAACCTCTCTCTCGAGCAAGCCAAATATATAAAGGTAGAACTACATTTCCAGCTACAATTCTTTAAATTCAGCCATAATTACTGATTGAAATCATTTCTACACAGCATTTAATCTAACAATTAGCAATACCACAAGCTAAATCCGCCCATAATCACATAATCACACCCCAAGAATTGGGGTTTTAGCTAGACATCATAAAAAGATAGAAATCGTTACCAAATTGTGTTTCCATCAACTGGGTACGATTAGTTTTATCTTTACAAAGGTCCAAATTGAAGAATCTCGAAAACCCACTTTCAATTTCTAAAAAATGGAAAGTTTCAATTCCTCAAAGCTAAGCAAAACTTGTCTCTTAGTTCAAAACTCAAAAATCTAAGAATAGTATTGTTCAAGATAAAAATTCTCTCCAACATAATATTTAAAAATGTATTTATAGTCGTAAAAAATATGATGCGAAGAGCCATTCGGCGCAGTAAGTCAGGCACGCTGATCAAGTCGGTGATCCATTAATTGGTTCATTTCATTGCCTTTCTGTCTTTGGCCTTCAGCATCCTCAAGTTCTGTAACTTTGGGTGTTCCAACACTGCATCGTGAAAAAACTCGACGACTGTTCCTTTCTCTCGCCAACTTGGTTTTTGCCATCGGGACTCAGCACACTGGAACTTTAGGTGAGGTAACGGCCATTTGGCGACTCACCAAATCGACTAGGCAATCACCAGGCTCTCTTTTCTTCCTTCTTTTAGCTCACTTCATTCCTTTTGCAACTTAGTATACATTCTTTGCTCCTTTATGCATAATCCTAGAAATTAAGGACTTTACATCAGTTATTGGGACTAAATAAGCATTTGAGGACACTAAACCTATACATATGATGCCCTAAATGAGTCCACATCGTGGACTCATCACATGCTTAGTATATGAGTTCAGTTTTGAGATTCAGTAAACTATTGTTAAGTGTTTCTTTCAATTTGATGCTTATGTATTCTCAAGTTAGTCTTCCGCTTGTTGTTAGGATGATGATTCGCTTGGGGACCAACAATGGTTCTCAAGTCCAGGCCACGTCCAGGGTGTACGCTCGGGTCGTGACACTTAGAATATTTAATGTGAGAAAACCTTTTACATTCATGCAAGAGGTATATGAGAAATCCTTTCACAACAATTAACAACATCAACAACATATATACTTTACTCTCTAAGCAACTTACATCATATTTCATCAACTTCATTAGAGCATGCATATTTCCATAATTCTCCTTTCATATTTCAAAACTCACTTTCAATCATCATAATCTAGAAAACAGGGGTTAAGCAAGGGTTCATAGGAATTCATCATAAAAACATGGAATCTTCTCAATTCATGCATAATAGATAATCAAATAATCAAATGAATCAAAATTAAACGAACCGTGACATAGAAGAAAAACCCTAACTCAATGGGGATTTCTAACTTTATAAATTGGAAATTATAGGAACTCTATGTAGGAAAGAGCTCCTTGAATGAAGACTATCATACCTTAATGACAAAAGCTTGTCTTTAATAGAGGAATGAGAGACTTGACATAAAACCCTAGGTTGACTCCTTCTTCTTCAAGCTTTCTAGAGAGAGAAATATTTTGGAGAGGAAGACTTGGTCTTCTTTTAGGAATTTGAGAGAATTATTTCAACTGGGGAAATTTAAGGGTAAAAACACTTATATAGGTATTCAGGTGAAGGGTAAATGACATAGTATTAGTCTAGAATAATTAGAAAAAGACCCAAAAGCCCTTAAGGTAAAATAATTGTCGACCTTACCCACAACCTAATCCACGATCCGTTGGTCAGACCACGGACCGTCCTAGTTGGGCATGGTTGAGATCAAAGACCACTATGTTTTGACCCCCAACGACGGACCACACCTACAACCCGTGTGTCTATCGACAAACCATGGACCACGGTCGTAGGTGCCAACTTTTGGCCTCTAGATCTCTCTAAGTCTGGGACTCACCTATGATACCTATCTACAACTGATGCATTGGATGACGTACCATCTTGGTGAATCGTCAAATAAGTAGTAGAAATCAACATTTTAAGGATCTTGGGCTGGCCAACCACGGATCTAAGTTATGGAATGTGTGTCATTCCACATGTCGTGGGTGGCTCTATCGGAACTGGTACCAGATCCTACAAAAAGCTACAATCTTACTCTTTTTGAATCAGAGGTGTTATAGTCCTATATCATCCCAGTAAGGTAATTGTGGTGGAAGATGCTTTTAGTCGACTATTAATGGGAACCGTTGCTCATATTGAGATGTTAAGAAGGTGTTAGTTCATGATTTTGATAGATTGACCCGATTGGGTGTTCACTTGGTTAATGATAATGAAGGTGGTAGGATTTTTTGAAATGATTCCAAATCATCTTTTGTATCGAATGTGAAGGCTAAGAAAGATTTTGATCAGGTACTAGTTGAAATTAAAAAGTCAATTTCCGAAAAACCATTGAGGCTTTCTTCCATAGGGGAGATAAAGTCCATCGATATCAAGGTTGGTTATGAGTTCCAAATGTTAATGAGTTCTAAAATCTGATTTTAAAAAAATGTCACAGTTCTCGATATGCTATTCACCAAAGATATACCAAGATATTCTGTGAATTGCGAGATGTCTATTGGTGGAATGCGATGAAGAAGGATATTGCGGAATTTGTGGCTAAATGTCAGAATTGTCAACAACTGAAAGTTGAGCATCAAAAACTTGGTTGTTTGGATTAATATATTAGTATCCCTAATTGAAGTGGGAAGGTTTGAACATGGACTTCATTAAGGGTTTACCGATTCGATTTGGGTTATTGTGGATCGAATGATGAAATTGGCTTGCTTTCTTCCCGTTAAGACTTCATTTTCAGCGGAAGAGTATGCCAATCCTTATATTCATGAAATGGTAAGATTACATGGAGTGCCTTTGTCTATTATCTCTGATCGTGGCACTTAGTTTACATCTCAATTTTGAAAGTTATTTCAGAAGGATCTTGGTACTCAACTAAAACTTAGCACAAATTTCAGTCCTCAGACCGATGGACAAGCTGAGCGTACCATTCAAACGTTAGAAGATATGTTAAGATCTTGTGTGATTGATTTCAAGGGTAATTGGGATGATCATTTACCTTTGATTCAGTTTGCTTATCACAATAGTTATCCTCATAGCATTGGGATGGCACCGTTTGAGGCTCTTTTTGGTAGGAGGTGTATATCTCATATACGTAGGTTTGAAGTTGATTAGGTTTCTTTAATAGGGCCTAAGTTGGTGCATGAGTCTATGGAAATGGCTCAAAATCGACAAAAGTCTTATGCCGATGTTAGAAGAAAAGAACTTGAATTTGATGTTGATAGTTGGTTTTACTTGAAAATCTCACCTCTGAAGGGTGTTATGAGATTTGGAAAGAAAGAGAAGCTTTGTCCTAGCTATACGGGCCCATATCAAATTTTGAGGTGCATTGCTAAAGTTGCATATGAACTAGAGTTGCCTAATTATTAAAAATTAGTACATCCAGTGTTCCATGTCTCTTTGATGAATAGATGTGTTGGAGATCCGACTTCCATTGTAACTTTGGAAGGTTTGGGAGTTAAATAAAATCTTTCATATAAAAAGGTTCCGGTTGAGATTTTAGACTAAAAAGTTCGGAAATTGAGAAACAAAGAAGTATCTTCTCTGAAGGTTCATTGGAAAAATGAAGTAGTTAAGGGTTCTACATAGGAGGATGCAACTGATATGATGTCTCGGTCTACTCATCTCTTTCCCTCTGCCCCTACTCTAGCTTGAGGTATTAGTTCCTCAAGGTTTAGTCTTCATATTCATGAATTTTAGTCGTTCTCACGTTTCCTTGTGCATGCATGCTCATGAAAACCTTCATTTTTATGTTATGATTTAGCTTGGAGTGATTCTCTATCTTTATGTACATTCGGATGAAGTTTGTTTGTGTCACACCCCGAGTTTACACCCTGGACGCGGCTGACACTTGAGAACCATTACTGGTCCCAAAGCAAACCTTTGGCTTGGCTGACTACTTAGTGGAAGACTCACTCAAGATTTAAGAGGCTTAAAAATAAATTTTTCAACATTTAAACTAAAAGTAAATTCTCAGCTCAAAATGTATGTAGTATACTCAATAACATAAGTATAATAGTTTTCAAGAACATCTCAAGGAAAAGTAAATACTGACAGACTCCTCAATTATATCAATCTATGAAACTTCTAATTTTTAAGATAGGTGTCAGGACAAGACCCATGACGCCTCAAAACAACTAATTAAATGTAAATGTGAAGTCATCTTGAATACAAGGAGGCTCACCGAAAGCTAACTGGAGTGTAGAGTGATCTCAACGAAGTGCTTGTTCAAGATCATGAACACTTGTATCTGCATCATAAAAGGATGTAGGTCGAATGACAATAGTACACTTGAATGTACGACTATGTAATATAGCTGAAGCGAAATAACTGAATGAAAGGATTACAATAGATAAAACTATACTTAAGCTGAATGTATATAAATAAAGGAGTTAAATTATTTAAAACACTACAAAACTTACTCACCTATGAACTAAACATAATAATTGATATATTTAAAATATACTTTAACTCAATCGGGAGATTCTCCAACCGACAACCATCACTATGAGCTACGTGATGATACAACATCTCACCCACACTGTTAGAACTGTCTTATACCTTGCCGGGATTTGGGACACCTCAACTAAGTAAATTCGCTAAGCAATAAGGATTCAACTAAAAAGTATGATCCTTTACCCATGTTGGTAGACATGGTTTATGAGGATTTTGAGCTGTCTGAACTCATCCCCATATCGGTGTTCAATACTACTCCCAATACTATGTATACTCATGCTCAAATGTATAGAACACACTTTTTCTCTGTCTCAAACTATCCTCTTAAAATAGGTAATTACTCTGAAATAATTCTAAACACATAAACTCATTTAGTAATCAACGTTTCTCTTTTCTCAAAATAATACTCTCTTTCTTCAAGTAAAAAAGAAACATTTGGGAAATACTTAGTTCCTTTATACTCTTTCTCAAACTCCCCTTTACTTCATCAAAAACTCAGTTTAAAACACATATCTTCGCTTTAAAATATTCTCAAGATTTATAACTCAAAATAGGGTTGATGCAGAAATATAGACATGAATGAATCAACTCAATGATCTTAATAACATTATAGAAAACTCAATACTTAGAACTCAAGAACTCAGAACTCAACGATACTACTCATCTCAAGATTCCTCAATTCATAAAGTTCATGCTTAAATATAGACATGAACGAATCAACTCAAGAATCTCAATGCATAACATATAGCAATTCAATAATTAGGAATAGAATTTCGAAAAGAATAAAGAACTCAAGAACTCAAAATCAACTCTCTCACGAATACTCAAATCTAAGGATAGAATCATAGATTACTCTTTTACTAATTTGAAAGTAGATGTAGGGCGTGAGGAAAAACTAGTCCAACACTATGATAGCCTTACATACCTAGAAGAACAATGTTCTTGCCAAACTCGTTGAAACTCGAAGAACGCTCAAAACCCTAGCTTTTCACCTCTTGGAGTCTTGCTCTAATGTCTTGAAGTGGTAATAAACATAAAAGAATTGATTAAAACTTTCTAAGCCGTTAATTAGGTTTAAAATGTCGTGGTTTAGGCTTAGAATAGGGGTTAAATCAGTGTATTTAAGTACCTAAATACATATGGGAAAGACCAAAACGACCCTAGCTTAAACAACTGACGAGGTGACTTAAAAAAGAGGCTTCATGGTCCGTGAAGCACTTCAAGGGCCGTATAGTTGTCCATGAAGCTTCACCTGCCCGATAAGGCTTCACTTAAACAGACATAACGTGTTACTCCAAACTTGAAATGAGGCAAACATGGTGGTGTTTGAAAAAGGACTCAAAGATATTTAATTTGATTGGTCATGGTTCACCTAATTTGGTATGTGATTAGAGATACAGTCATTTGAAATTGACCCAAGTAAAATCTAATATTGAAACTCAATCGGTAAGAAAGCTTTCAACTTAACTTTGTGCTAGGGGATTCTCGTGACCTTAATTCATATCCAAAATCATTCTGGTACTAAAGAATTGACCTTAACAGCTAAGAACAATTAAGAATCACTCGGTAAATCTTATTCACAAATAAATAATTGTTCGAGTCTTAACTTAGAAATTTTTGGGGTGTTCTAGTATCTGGGGGGGGGGG
>JAJOOR010032978.1:0-33585 GCA_036250505.1 Solanum acaule | reverse complement strand
TGAAATGGTTTGCCCTTAGTCCCTATTTCCCGTTAAATAAATGTTGAATGTACTTCCGCGACCGATGAAGTGTGATGACAAGTTTGAGAGGCTTGTTTAGGGTTCCTTCGGGTTCCTCATTCGCCATGTCACGTCTAGGCCCTAGGCTTGGGTCGTGACATACACGTCCCCTAAAGTACCCTAAATACCCCTCACTTAGTTGGACTCTCTAATGAAGTAAATATCGATTTCTAATTTCTGCATTTTCGTCGCGGAACAAGTCCGCCACGCGGAGCTGTTCCCTGAAGATATTTGGAATTAAATTTTGAGACAGTAGAGTCTGTGACACGACCGCATCGCGAACTAAAGATTTGCTCCTTGGGGGAGCTAGTCCGCGACGCGCACTTCTTCCCTCTAAGTACAATTTGCAAGCTGCCTTGGCAGCTTGCTTGGCCAAGGTTGGGGTCCTCCTCGGGGACCCTTAGGGTGTCCCCGGGGCATCGTATTCTAACATTTTGAACCTATAAACATATATTTACCTAATTTAAACCTTTTTACAAGATTATACCATCATATGACACTTCCAAACTTTCCCAAAACCTAAGGACACACTAGAACACATTCTTCTCTAGTTTCCGGACGTCGTGGTCATTTCTTGACCTTTAGACTTTTACTCTTCCAAACCAAGTCAATTACATTACTTAAGTTTTAGAAACATCATTTTAACTATTTTTAAGTCATTATTCATAAGGTGAGGCTCTAACTTAAGTCATAGAATTCCTGGGGTGTTACATAAGATGAATGTAATCATAGCTTATAAGGCTAAACCGACATAAAGGCTAGGGGCCCACCTTCACATCTTTCTTGTGCAGTCTTACTAAAATCTGAATATCTCTCAATTCTGAAGTCGTATGGACAAATGGTTTAGTGCGTTGGAAAGTAGAATCGTAGACCTTCGATTTGGTATTTTGGGGTTATTCCAAAGCTTTATAGATTGGGAGAAAAGCTTCGAGACATTTAACCTAAATTTCATAAAGTTTATCAAAGAACTTACTCTACTTTTGCCGACATTTTATTTCCTAACTTGCTTGACATCAAAACTTAACGTACAATCATTATATCACCTTATAAAACATACTTCTTAGCATATAAGACACTCTTTGTCCTACCCCAAAGGTACAGGATAATTTGAAACTTCCAAACGGACGGGGTGTTAGAAGAGACATTCTTTAACTCGAACTTGTTTAAGGGCATCCTTGAGCCATCACGTTAGTATAATTCATTGATTTTTTTTACCTCCCCTTTGAAACCTTATTCTCCCGAAATGATACACCAAGTCAAATAAGCCTCATACACTCATGCAATGATACGCATATTATGTGACAGAACCACGGGGTCTCACATAAGGTTACTTCAAGAAGTATCGCACATGTGTTCAAATGTTTCAAATGATGTTAAATTGCATTGACCATATTTTATGACTTATGTTTTCTAACTCTTTTATATCATGTTTTAGCTTTGTCAAATGCATGTCAAGAAATCTCCTCTTTTAGCATGATTTAAACGTTTTATGCATAGCTATCATACTTGGTACATTGTTTTGTACTAACGCATACTCTTGCCTTCATTTCCCCAAATGTAGGGTCCGATAGTCAGGTTTCTCAGTTTCATTGTTAGTGGTTGATTATGAGGTTCCCGAGCTTTAGTGAGTCCTCATGGTTCGATGATGGATTCTCATTGTTCTTACTTTCTTTTCTTATATTTCTAGTTTTGAACATGATGTATGATCTAGGCCCAATTTTATTCGATTGTTATAGATAGCTATTGAGATAAGTGTTTTAGACTTCCGCTTTTCTTTTATAAAACTATTTAACTCTAAATGTTATTTTACTTCCTTGTTCTATTTATTATGTTATGAATGCTAAGTGGATTTTATGGGGTCTCTTGGGGTCTTATACGACATGTTATATCTAAGAGGTACCCCTGGGTTGTGACATATTAATCTCTTAATTAATCTACTTGTTGATTATTGGTTCTTGAATTCTTTTATTTGCCAGTTCCAATTCTTTTCGTGCTTTTATTCGTTTTACTTTGTAGTTAACTTTTTGATTCAAGTCTTTTTTTCTTTAAACGAGTCGTTTGTCTTTCTTGAAACAAGAATCCATTCCGGCAAAGACTAGAACTTGATACTTTGTGATCAATCGAATATAAGAAATCTTCAACCTTAGCAGAGCCAATTTTAGAGGAAATCAAAGGTGTGTAAACATGAGTGATGGTGAGTTCATTTTACTAACTTTAACACTGTTTATTGTATTTGTTGAGTTTTCTTATTGCTAGGTACCATGGAAACTGGAAGTGAAACTCAACCACATACGGAAGGGGTCAATTTGGAATCTATAATGGAGGAAATTAGTAATATGGGTTAGAGGATGGAGAACATGGAAGGATAAATGGCCACCATGAAAGGTAGTATGTCGAAGATGGATGATAGAATGAATAATGTGGAGGACCGAATTAAATCTACTAATTCCACCCCACAAGTTACTTTTCCTGCTTCCACAAGTGGGCACACCTACACTATTTCTCCTACTATCATACTCGTAGCCTTCCATCAAGCGTTAAACCCAACAACAATCCATTTCGGTTCGAATGTCCAAAATACCAATCGACCATCCCAATCCACACTCAATCAAGAAGCTCCACCAAACCAAAACCGACCTTACCAAGCATCACTGAGCCAAAATCCACACTAGCAAATGTCACAAACCCAACAAATCCCCGTAATAGAGGTGAGGGATGATGAGTACCAAGGGGGATATGAAGGTGAAGGTAAAGAAGCGCCATGGAATTAATCACAAAGGAATAGACCAAGAGGTCAAATGGGACATAGAGGGCGAGGAGGTAGATTTGGTCTGGTATCACATGGGAAAAAACAATATGAGGATCAACCTCAATGTTGAGAACCAAGGGAATCCTATGCCAATCAAGAGTACGGTTAAGAATTGAGAGAAGTTCATGGTAACCAATATCAAGGGAAGTCCAAAGAGATTACTACAACAATAACAAAGTGGATGAGGGCCGAGGAAACTATTATGGCGAACAAGGTGGAAATGGAGGCCAAGAGTTAGGATCAACTCTATCAAGATTAGTCTCCCACCATTCAAAGGGGAATGTAATCCCAATGCTTATCTAGAATGGGAGTCTCTTTGTGAAAGGATCTTCCAAGTCAATGATTTGATCGAGGCCAAAAGGAGTTATTTTGTCATTGCTCAATTTGATGGGTTTGCTATTAAGTGATGGGAATACATGAAAAGGTAGCATATAGTACTTCAAGATGGACACCCTTCACCATGGACCGGATTGAAAACCCTTCTGAGAGTCAAGTATGTGCCAGAAAGCTATCGCCAAGAGTTACTTTATAAGTTGTACAACTTGAGGCAAGGAAACAAAAGTGTTGCGGCTTACTATGATTTGTTCAAAATTTTGTTCTTGAAGCTAGAATACACCGAGAATGAAGAGCATGACGTTATTCTCTTCAAGGTAAGTTTGAACAAAGATATTACTTCCAAGATGACTATTCATACGTTTGATAGCTTGAATGACATCTTCGAATTCTTGTGGTAATAATAAGGGAGGAGTTCAAATATCTTCAAGTTAGAACAAGAATAAGGATCTCAAGAATCCTTATGAGAAAAAGCCCTTTGAAGGAAACACTCCAAAGTACCCACCAAGAAAGGGAGGTAATAAGGACCCAACTAGATTTCCATAAGGCATTAAATGTCACCAGTGTAGAGGATGGGGTCATATGATGTATGGATGTCCCAATCGGTCGAATGTGCTAGGTCAAAGAGGGGAAATGTATCTTGGTCAAAGGGTAGATCAAGAAGAGGGTTATGAAGAAGAAACCCAAGAAGAGGATGAATTTAAAGGTGATAAAGATGAGGAACAAGACCCATGTGAGGGAAAAGTTATCGCCATTATTAATGGTTTGATGAGAAAGGGCCCAATTGAAGAAGCTTGCAAGAAGAAGGGTTTACTGTACCAATGTATGTGGTTAGATGAGTGATGATTAGCAAGGCCATGGATGATCCATGTAAAAGATAGAATCTTTTCCACTCTAAGTATCTCATCAAAGATAATGTGTGTTCCTTGATTATTGATAGTGGAGGTTGTGCAAATGTTGCTAGCAATGCTTTTGTGGTTTTCTTGAAACTTCCTACCAATAAGTATGGTACACCTTACAAGCTTCAATGGTTGAGTGAGTGTGGAGAATTGAATTTTCATAGACAAGTGTTGATCAAGTGGAAAATTGGTAAGTACCAAGATGAGATTCTATGTGATGTGGTACCAATGCAAGATTGTCATGTGCAACTTAGAAGACCTTGGAAATATGATTGTTCAACCAAACATAAGGGGAGAACCAATAAATATTCACTTGTGTTAGATGATCATAAATATGACATTCATCCTATGTCACCCTCTCAAGTCAATGAACTGTATCAAAAGATTAGTGAGTCGAGGGAGAAAAGGATGGGTGAGGAGGAACATGTGGAGGTCGAGGGCAATGAAGAAGAAGAAAGAAGGAAGTTTAGGGGAAATGCCCATGTGTTGTTGGCTAAGTACAAAGAGATAAGGGAGGAAGTGGAGGCCAAAAGTTCTTTGATGCTTATCACAAATAAGGATCGTGTGCTACAAACTAACCAATCTCATTTTTCTCTCCCCCATTCTATTTCCCTTATTTTGCAGGATTATGAGGATGTCTTCCCAAAGGAACTCCCAAGTGGATTACTCCATCTTCGAGGATTGAGCACCGAATCGATTTCGTGTCAAGTTCATAATTGCCAAACAAACCATCTTATTGAAGAGATCTAGAGCACACCAATGAGCTACAAATGCAAGTTGAGGAACTCCTCAACAAAGGCTATATGAGAGAAAGTATGAGTTAGTGCGCCGTTTCGGTTCTATTGGTTCCAAAGTAAGATGGAACATGGCGCATATGTGTTGATTGTCGGTCCATCAACAAGATCAGGGTAAAGTATCGTCATTCTATCCCTAGGTTAGATGATATGCTTGATGAACTCAATGGTTCTTGCGTGTTTTCAAATATTCATCTCAGGAGTGGTTATCATCAAATCCGGATGAACCCCGGTGATGAATGGAAAACCACATTCAACACCAAGTTTTGTCTATATGAATGGTTGGTGTTACCTTTCGGTCACATTAATGCTCTTAGTACTTTTATGAGTCTCATGAATCATGTGATGAAGCCCTTCGTAGGAAAGTTTGTGATTGTTTAATTTGATGATATCTTCATTTATAGTAAAACCATGCATGGGCATATAGATCATTTGAGATATGTGTTTGAGGTGCTTAGGTAGGAAAAACTTAATGCTAATCTTCGAAAGCATTCATTTTATGTCGATGAAGTTGTTTTCTTGGGTTTTGTTTTGATTTCAAGGCGAGTTAAGGTTGATGAGTCTAAGTTAGACACTATTCAAAATTGGCCAATCTAAAGTCCATAAGAGATGTTAGAAGCTTTCATGTATTGGCTAGTTTTTATAGGCGGTTTGTCAAAGGATTTAGTACCATGCCGCTCCCTTGACTGAGGTAATTGAAAAGGTTAAACCTTTTAAGTGGGGGGAAGAGCAAACCAATTCTTTTGAGGCCTTAAAATCAATGCCGATTCTAGTAAAGTAGACATTGGAGCCATCATCATGCAACACCAAAAGCCCATTGCTTATTTTAGTGAAAACCTTAAAGGCGCAACTTTAATCTATTTCACTTCTGATCTTGAATTGTATACTTTGATAAAAGCATTGGGTAATTAGCAAAACTACTTGTGACCCAAAGAATTTGTCATTTGGACCAACCATGAGTCTCTAAAGCATATTCGGGCCCACATAAAGTTTAACAAAATGCACGCCAAATGGATTAAATTCCTTAAAACAACCCTTATCTAATTCAATACAAAAAGGGGAAGGAATATGTGGTGGATTTGAATACATTGTCTTCTAAATTGCTTGTCTTTGAATGTATGAAGACAACTTATCCCAAGAATCCCATGTTTGCTCAAATCATCCAAGATTGTGAGGAATGGAAGAGGGAAATATGTCTTAGGAATATATATTCTACTCCATATTCTAAATTTGATGGTTTCTTTTTTAAAGGAAAGAGACTATGTGTGCCTATGAGCTCTTGGAGAGAACTATTTGTGAGGGAGGGACATAGTGGGGGACTAATGGGTCATTTTGGTGTTAATAAAACAAGGGGAATTCTCGAGGAACAATTCTATTGGCCTAAGATGCAGAAATATGTTGCTTGAATTTCTGGCCAATGTATTCAATGTCGGAGTGACAAGGCACGCCTCCTTCCCCATGGTTTATACACTCCACTCCCCACCCCTCAAAGACCTTAGATTGATAATTCAATTGATTTTGTTTTGGGTTTACCAAGGACAAAATGAGGTAGATATATCATCTTTGTTGTTGTTGATGGATTTTCAAAGATGGCTCATTTGATTCTATGTCATAAATGTGATGATGCTTCCAATGTGGCATCGTTTGTTGTTGAAAATGCTGTTAAATTGCATGGAATTCCTCAAACCATCATAAGTGATATGGATCCAAAATTCTTATGGAGACCTCCATGGGATTGAATTCACCACACAACCAGCGTTTCTAAGCAACAATAAACCCAACCTTCTACCAAGCTCTCAACACTCATACAAGATTTTCAAACTATTAATCTTCAAAATAGTCTACCTAAAAGAGGACCCAAACTAGCTATATATAGTTTTAGGAATTTATTACATAAGAGGCCAAAAATTTGCCCAAAAAGGATAAAGGGTGAGTTGGGTCATGCCTGCCTAAGGATTCGGTGAGTCGCCAATTGGTTCGGCCAGATGACCCCTCCCTTGAAGCCTTATGGAACTTTTGGCGAGATGTCGTTGGAAGAGGAGGAGGTGATTTGGACATCTGTCCTCTCCTGGTAAGGCACTTTTATAGACTTACATAGTTGTGTAATCAAAACCAGAAACGGGAGAAAGGTCTATTCCTAATGAGTTCTCATCAGCATCTCCTCGTAGATGATCGTACCAACATAGATCTCGCACTGATCAATGATGCTGCCCACCAACATAACTTTCAGATGCTTGAGCATAGACTCATTATGGGACGACATAAGATTGTTTCTAAGGATCCGAACCAATATCGAGACGTGATGTTCATATACCTTTTCTCAATTTAACTACATCATCCATCAACAGAGAAGAATATTAGAAATGAGTGGTGCCATCCACCCATTGAATGCATCCAAACTTTGCTTCATCCGAAGCTGGTATAAGCCGAATCTGCTACCTTTGGTGCCTAGGAGATCATTTATAGCCTTGACATGACACTGAAATTTCTTTCCACAAACATCAACCTCTTCTTAAGATTTTCAAACTGTGCCCTTTAATTTCTTTTTCAAGACCTTTGCATAGGCCATGTAAAACTCTGTCACCTGGGTTGGGACATATGGATGTCGAGATCTTGGAAAGTGCTCAAACCCATGGAATTTAATTGTCTCCAAGGTAGAGGGGCTGTCTCTCATCAGTCCTTTAGTTGAAAGTTGACTCTTCTAAAGAATCGTTCATCCTCCTACCACTTTGAGCCTATTGAGGGCTCTTGGAGCTATGATGGGGAGAACTCTAGAGGCATTCACATTTTAGGTTAGATTCAAGACCAATTTGGATCTTATGTACATCATACTTTTAGTGATTACTTTATTTGGCTGTTCACCCACACACGTAGAGGAGCGTGGAATGGATTTCTGCTAAGGAATCTCAGAGGGCTTATTGATAGTGATCCCTTTATTATTTTTCAAAGGGGTAGGAGGAAGGGATTCTCTTTTTGAGTTAGAGGAAACAACACTCTTTTCTTTTGCTCTACCCATTTCCTGCAAAGTAAAACATTTCCAAACATAGATCAGGTGAAGATTAGTTAAAGATATATTTTGAGGCTGGTTGACTGGAAGGCAATTTGTCTAACATATTAGGTGAACTGAGGCAAGTTCGTCGAAGATGACAATATATAATTTAATTTCACTCAGGTATGAAAGGCAGAGTCATCTCCAATCCTCGATTCACCGAGTGGGCTAAGACAAGTGATAATGTTCAAATCACCCAAATGAGAGTGAAGGTCGAATCCCACAAGGAAAGGTATATCAATGACAATTCCCTATAATGAAATTTGGACTTTAAATTAGATCATTTGGGATAGTAAGAACAATTGGGTGGATGATACCACCAACTTATATATAAGGCTTTTGTTGTCAATTATCACAATTAAACTAAAAATTCAATGAACTCAAGAGTTAACAAGCAACTCTAGGGGTGCAGGGATTGAAAATTGATATCACATACTAGTAATTATGCTACTCAATAGCGATGAACATTCATGAATAGGTTAAGTTATCTTCATTGACACTAATCATCTTTCGATCTCAACTCATCTATGCATAAAATCTCCTTTCGTTCACATTTAAATTCCAATCTGAATAAACCAATACCTTACTCTATTATCTCTTTAAACATTAGGGCAAATAGATCCGACCCATAACCTCTATTTCAAGAAAGTTATAGACATCAAACCTAAATTTCTAATATTGAACTAATAACCCACTCCCATTAATCTCTTTCAAGCATCAACCGGAGATCAAAAGTTGGAATTAAATTTATAACTTTAACCCTTAAGTTAACCCCAGGGTAATTAGAACAAATTCATGTATGAACAACAACAAAATAGAGCATAGCACAATACCCACCATATTAAATCACCATCCAACCCCATTTGAGCAGCCTTATATCTTGGGTTTTAGCCACCCATCACAAAAAGTAAATAGATTATACCTTCTATGGATATAGCCATGAGTAACTTTAAATCAAGCAATTACAAGTATGCCCACTATAGATTCAACTTCAATTTATCAAATTCAAACTCGAAATTGTAAAATTCCAAAAGCTAGATAAGTATTCTACAAAGGTAAAGTGTTTTGAAAACTTTCAGCTCTTTTCTCCAAAGACAACTTTCGAAAGTCAAAACTGAACTTATAAAATCATTATCATTTTGTCTATTTATGCTTTCTCAAAATTGGCCCAAAATCCATTTCATGATTGAATCACCCACATTAGTCGGGGTTACCAAACTTATTCGACGAATCCCCCATCTCTCCTTAGCTAACTTTATAACGCTCTAGGCTTCAGGAATTTCGTGAATCGCATAGTACCAACTTGGTTCACCTTTCGAGCATTCAATTTTTGCTTTGCACACAGTTGCTTTGGGTGATGTGAATGAGGATCGTCGTTCTCATTCGGTCCATCGCCATCTCCTCTAGAGTCAGCCGACCAACTTTAATAAATAAAATTGCTATGCAGTGTCAATTTTGGTGAGGTCGAACTAAGTTGGCGATCCTCCCTTTTCGTTAGGTGATGAACTATGTTTATTTTGGACTTCTTTCTATATTTTGGCCATTCTTTGAAACACCAGTCCTTCCCTTGTCCAATTGCCTTCATAGCTGCAAATCATCAACATTCTGTCAGAATAGGACAAAATTAGGCATTGAGGACACTAATTATTTGACCTAAATGGACATTAAATAAGTGAAAATATACCACTCATCAACACCTCCAACTTAAACTTTTTCTTATTCTCAAGTAAATGAAAAGCACAAATAGCTAAATACGAGTGTCTATAACAGTATTCAGTGAGAGCTAACATGCACCAAAGTAATGCTAGTCTCAATAACATGTTACCCTCAATCATGATAAAAAATATTCAAATGATGACTAGCTAGTCTTAAAACAAGATCAAGCTTACTTTAGCTTCTTTTCTACTTAAAGAACATGTTTTAACAAATTTATTCAAGTGCCCTCACATCAAGAACAGTTCCATGCTCCCACAAACAAATCAACAAAGGTATAGGGAATCAATCCAACTCTCGCTCTCTTAAAAGAGAAAAACATGCAAGCTTTGTCCCATCAGTTTACCCATATTTTCCAATTCTTGCATAATCTAGTTCAGGCATGATCTCAAGGGTATTTTAGGCTTATAATGGAGCTTAGGGGTAATGTACGGTCAGTTTCTATTGGTGACTTTACCTTTACAAAGAATTGTTGCAATCATCATCACCTCTTCTCAAGTTCTTTTCGTTCTTTTTCATTTGAGAACTCAAACATCGACTTTTAACTCAATTTATTTGGAATCTTGTTTTATTTCAATAACTTCTCTTTTTCTTTTTCATTTTTCCAAGGCATTTTTATCAGGTTATTTTCTTATAAGGAGGGGTTCCTTCTTTTTGTATCACTTTCAAAGTTCAGTCTCATTTCATCTTTCTTTGCCCTTCAGTTGGCTTCCATTCTTCCTCCCTTTCCACACCCCCAGCTTAGGCTTTTTGCCTAAGTTGGCTATTCAAACATTACATTGATTCAGAATGGATTTGGTTCATGAGGCTTTCTTTTGGTTGCCAAAAAATAAAGTTAAGCTCAAATGGTGCCAAAATTAAATCACACCCTCACAAGGTAGTCACAAAGGATTATGGATAATTTGGTCCCGTCTTTAAATCGTTGCCCAAGATCATGCCATGCATTTATGAAGATTAAAGACTCCACACACATGCCTAAAAGTAATACCTCACCACACATGACACTTAGAAATACACTCATTTAGAACATCCCGAAAAGATCAAAAGTGTACGTGCGATATTCATTTCAAGGTTCACATCAAAACACAGCTAGTCAGCAAGGGATTCAAGGAGACTGTTTAAAATCGCAACCACATTAATTTCATTCTCGTAAAACCAACACTATACAATATGCTCATTTTGGGGATTGTTTAAGACATCAATATTGGACCTAATCGATCCTCAAATTGTTATCAATAAAAACTTCAAGCATTTCATGATTTAAAACTAATGGGGGTTTGCAACATTAAGAGAGAACAAAAAAGAAATAAAGAGACAACTTTAACCCAAAAGAGAACTCTAAACTAAACAAAGTTGATACAATTTTTTAAAACTAAAAACAACAAAATACAATCAAAAAGGGGAATATTGGAACCAAGGCCCTCACACTATAAAAAAAATGTAGTGTCCTCAATACAAGATAAACAAAAGGATGCTAAGCTAAAGGTCCCCCTGAGGAATGCTTATAAATCACTCTCGTCTGGAGTACTAGGTGGTGAAGCCTCTAGAGGGGCATCACTGCCCGACAATAGGATCACTGGATGGTACATGAAAGGCTAAACTAGGGTATAAATGCCTATCTCAGTGGAAGGTGGCATGGTAGAGTTTGGAGTGACTCCACTAGAGATAAACTCTAACGTTTCTCGAAGAGATATCTGTAGGCTGCCTGAAGAATGACCATCTCGGTCTCCTGTAGCTCTGTCTATGTCTCAACAATCACATGCTCTTCTTCCCGCAACTCCTCTTCATCAGTCTCCTCTGCCAACTCCTCATACACTCTCTCACTCTCATCATCATATATAGAATTCTCATTCACAACATTGTCAAGTTGCTCACTAGAAGGAGGAACAATAATCGTCATCTTGGGCATGGGTGCAGGTGAATATGGAAGGGAAATATCACCCCAAAGAATGGAAATATCCATCAACAACAAGTGGACCACCTTCGCTCATAAGCTATCAAGCTCATCTCTTATAGTGTCTAGTCTACCAAAGCTACCCTTGGCCTTCTTCCGAGCCTTAAATTTGGCTATGAGATCATCTAACCTCACACTATGACTTTCAATCATCCCCTCACACTTGACCATTCTCTCTACCAAAGGAGCCAAGGCCTTTTTAATGCTAGGTTAATGAGCTTGGGCATTTCTATCTCAACTGGAGCAGCTCGAAGACCTATTGGCCGGGTAAGGCTGCCCATCTAATATATCATGATGTGGGTCAAAGGGGGATGAGTAATACGAGAAGGGGGAGGTCTCATAGTAATAGTAGAAGAAGTAGTAGTAGACCTAAAAACTGTAGGGGCAACATTTGAGAAAGGTGTAGAAATACATACCTCAAAAAGAATAGGTGTGCTAGCCTCAGCTGCTAGAGTAGTGGGGTTAACTACAGGCATCGAGTCTGTGGTGGAGGCTTCCTCTTAGCTGCATCATCCTTCAAATAATCTGCGTTAATATGTCTGATGTCACTAATGAAACATGTTTAACCCTCACGTTGATAGATGCCGGGAAAGGGATTCATACCCTCTTTCACATCTGCATAATAAGTAATGGAAATGGGAGCGATATATGCTCCTTCCTCGCCCTCTTCAACATTTCATTAGTAATGATAGAACCCACATGTATGTGCTTTTTTAAAATATTGATACCTGCAAAAACTGCTTTGTTATGATGAAGGATAGACTGATTCTATGACGGCATTAGACTGTTGTTGATGATGCCAAACAAATATCTTGCCGCCATGTTTAAGTCATTCTTCTCAATTCGAGCACCATCAACCATCTAGGAAGGAGAAGAGTCAAAAATCAAAGGAGACAACTAACATTTCAAGGAGTCTAAGTCCTAAGGCATCCGAAGTGAATATAACTCTGACTCAAATGTTGGCATCTTTAGTGCAATATTAATAGCTCTGGCGTTGCACCAAAATTTCTTGCCTTGCACTTCCACCTTTTCAACTGGTTTCTAGATTGTACCCTTTCACTTCTTTGGAAGAGCCTGAGCATAAGCGATGTAGAACTCCCTCACCCAAGAAGGGATATAACATTCCTAGGCTTGGTATATCCCTACAATTTATCGAACCGGATAGAATCCCAAATAGCTGGGCAGTCTCTTATTGCTTTATCTATGGAGAGTCGTCTCTCCTCAAGTAGTGCCATTTGTCTAATAGCTTAGAGCCTATTCAGTGCTCTTGGAGTGATAACAGAAAGGACTCTGAAAGCCGGTGATTGTGTGGAGGAAGGCTGCATCAACTTAGACCAGATCTTTATTCTCTTTTTCACCACCCCTTGTTTAGGTTGTACCCTTTTTGGGTAGATGATTGTGGAGTGGTAGTGTGTTGACGGTAGGGAGCCTTCGAAGGCTAATTTATAGATATTCCGCACTGTCTCTTTAGTGGAGGAGGAGGAGGAGGAGAAGATTCCCTATCCGACTCAGTGTTGGATGAAAGCACTTGCTTAACTTTAGTTCTTGCCATCGCTTAAATGTCCAACCACATCAATTTCATTCTCGCAAAACCAACACTATACACTATGCTCATGATGGTTACTATTTAAGACATCAATATCATACCTAATCGATCCTCTAATTGTTATCAATAAAAACTTCAAGCATTTCATGATTTAAAACTCATGGGCCATTGAAACATCCAGAAAGAATGAAAAAAAAAATTAAGAGACAACTTTAACCCGAAAGAGCACTCTAAAATAAACAAAGTTAATAAAAATATTAAAAAGTAAAAGCAACAAAATACAATCAAAATGGGGGATATTAGAACCAAGGCCCTCACCCTATAAAAATGAAAATGTAATGTCCTAAATACAAGATAAACAAAATAAGGCTGGGATAAAGGTCCCCTTAAGGCTATGCCTATAGAGCACTATCGTCTGGAGCACCACGTGGTGAAGCCTCTAAAGGGGAATTAGTGCCCGACAACAGGATCACTAGAGGCTACAGGGAAGGCTAAACTAGGGCATCAATGCTCATCTCAACAGAAGGTGGCATGGTAGTGCAGTGACTCCACTAGGGACAACCTCTGATGTTTCTCTAAGAGATATCTCCAGGGCTGCCTGAACAATGACTACCTCAGTCTCCTGTAGCTCTGTCTATGTCTCAACAATCACATGCTCTTCATCCTGCAACTCCTCCTCATCATTCTCCTCTGCCAGCTCCTTCTAGACCCTCTCACTATTATCATCATTAACAGAATCCTCATTCACAACACTGTCAGGTTGCTCACTAGAAAAAAGAATAGTACTCGACATCTTGGGCATGGGAGCAGGTGCATATGGAAGGGAAAAATCACCCAAAAGCATGGAAATATCCATCAACTACAAGTGGACAACCTTTGCTCACAAGGTAGCAAACTCATCCAAAATGGTGTTTAGTGCACCAAAGCTACCCTTAACCTTCTTCCGAGCCTCTAATCTGGCTGTGATATCTTCTTACCTCACACTATAACTCTCAATCATCCCCTCACACTTGACCATTCTCTCTAGTAAAGGAGCCAACGCCTTCTTAGTGCTAGGTCAATGAGCTTCGGCATATATGTCTCAACTGGGCAACTCTAACACCTGCTGACCAGGTAAGGCTGCCCATCTTATATACCATGGGGTGGGTCAAAGGGGGATGAGTAATATGAGAAGGGGGAGGTCTCATAGTAGTAGTAGTAGTAGTAGACACAGAAACTGTAGGGGCAACAGTTGAGGAAGGTGTAGAAATACCTACCTGCTCCACCAAATCAGTAGGTGTGCTAGCCTCAACTTCTAGAGTAGCGGGATTAACAACAGGCATCGAGTTTGGTGGTGGAAGCTTCCTCTTAGATGCATCATCCTTCAAATACTCTGCCTCAATACGTCTGATGTCACTAATGAAGTATGTCTGACCCTCACGTCTATAGATGTTCGGAAAGGGACTGCTTCCCTCTCGCAAAGTTGCGTAATATATATTGGAAATGGGAGTGATATATGCTCCTACATCTCCCTCTTCAACATCTCATTAGTAATGATAGCACCCCCATGTATGTGCTATTTGTCAATAATGATACCTACAAAAACTGCTATGTTATGACAAATGATAAACTCATATGTGATGGCTTTAGGTTGTTGTTGATGAAGCCAAATAAATATCTTGCAACCATGTTCAAGTCCTTCTTATCAATTCATACACCATCAGCCATCCAGGAAGGAGAAGAGTCAGAAATCCAAGGAGCCTACTAACATTTCAAAAAGTCCAACTCCTGAGGCATCCGAAGTGAATATATGTCCGACTCAAATGTCGACATCTTTAGTGAAATATTAGTAGCTTCGGCGTTGCATCATAATTTCTAGATTGTGCCCTTTCACATCTTTGGAAGTGCTGAGAATAAGCGGTGTACAACTCCCTTACCCAAGATGGGATATAGGCGTTCCTAGGCTTGGTATATCGCTAGAATTTATGGAACTGGATGGAATCCCAGATAGCTGGGTAATCGCTCATTACTCCATCTATGGCGAGTCGTCTCTCCTCAAGTAGTGTCCTTTCTCCAATAGCATTGAGCCTATTCAAGGCTCTTGGAGTGATAGCAGAAAGGACTCTGAAAACCGGTGATTGTGTGGAGGAAGGATTCATCAACTTAGACTAGATCTTTATCTTCTTTCTGACCACTCCTTGTTTAGGTTGTACCCTTTCTTGGATAGATGATTGTGGACTGCTAGTGTGTTGACGGTAGGGAGCCTTTGAAGGTTAATTTATATATATTCCGCAGTGTCTCTTTAGTGGAGGAAGAGGAGGAGGAGAAGATTCCCAATCCGACGCAGTGTTGGATGAAAGCACTTGCTTAACTTTAGTTCTTGCCATGTACTCCGAAGTACACATTCAAACATAAGATTTGTGAAGGTTAGTGGAAATTGAGAGCTCATTAAATCACTTTTCAACAATATTCTTGAGGATCACCAAATGGGAAAACGAAGCGCCAAAGAAGATCGACAAGCTTAGGTGAGCTCACTGAAACGAATGTAGCAATTAAATTAAGGTACATGAATAAAATGCAAAGTCAATGCCAACTTAGTGATTCACTAAGTTGGTTTTGGAAGGCTAAGACAATTCTTTTGAAACTGACAGTGCATAAGGGAAAGACACACACATCAAAGGTGATGTCCTCTCCCACACGATGATTTACCAAATAAGTTTGGCGAACTAAGACAAGCCCGTCGAATGGGACAACAACCAAGGTCATACATATGCTAAAGAAGGTGAGGTGGGCTTTATTCGGCGAATCTCCTAACCTCCTTGGTGAGTTAAGACAAACCTGCCGAATAAGAAGTATTTATCCCAACGCCTAATTGTCCCAGCTAATTCAACACACATAGCATATACGAGTTTCCCTAAATATTATAATCCACCTATATACTTTTCTACCCATGAGTACTCAGATTTCCCCCAGATATTGCTAAGTATTGCATTATTTGATGATTTTCCCTTAAGAAAGTAGTCACCATCTATATCTTTGTGCAAAATCATACAATTGGATCAACAATGGATTACTCAGACTTCACCCACATTAAATTAAACTTAGTCCCAACATATTCATCAATTTAATTACATAAGTTAACAAAAACACACACGATTAACAATTTGACAGGCATACACAATAAAAATCTCATGGGTGTAGTTCCAATCATACAATGCGATGCTACCCATTGAAATTAGGCACACAAAATCAGTTTAGGGGTTCAAGCCCACACCCTATAAGCACTTCAAACTCAAAAATATCAACAAGGATTAGAAAAAAAATCTTAATGTCACAAATATTTAGAGAAATGAGGGATTGGAGTTGGGTTGACATGAAATCTAAGAAAATGCACTTCCCGAATATTGTGAAGACTCACAAAAGGCTCACCAACGCTCAAAGTATACAAACCAAGATAAATGATTTGTAAAGGCTATAAAATATCAAAGGTTTTAATTTTTTAATTTGAAAAGACCCTTGGTTTTTTTATACCAAGCCCATTTGGCGATCTCGAGTGTCACGACCTAGGGTTACACCTTAGATCTAACATGGAGTATTCAATGCCAAAGGGGTGTCATACAAGCCACTTATCATATCATAACATAAGATACTAGAAAAGTGCGGAAATTTTAAAACATTTTTCTATACAATTGAAGTCTTTTATAAAACGAAGCGGAAGTCTTTATGACTTTGTCTCAAACCATCTAATACAACTTTGAATAACTCTTGGGACACAGCCCATACAATAGTATAAAACATAAAAGAAAGACACAAAGGAAATGGTGGCTTTATCCTCGATGCAATGAGGACTCACCAATCTTCAAATCCTTGCTCCTACTAAGAACCTAGCCTCCAAAATGGAACTCAAGATCGCCAGACCCTACGTTTGATAAGAATGTAGGCAAGAGTATGTGTTAGTACAAAATGTACTAAATATGTTAGCTAGCATAATATCATAATAGCATAACATAAGGGTAAGTCAACATAAGGCATATGCAATAATCATAAGAGATACTTCATGAAACATAAACTATAAGCATAAGATACAATAACATAGCCATAAGCATAATTTCCAACAAAGGCATAATATAAGCATTAGTCAACCCTTAGTCCTTCATATCATAAGAGAACTACTTCTCAAGTAACCTCAAAGCATACTTGTGCAATGCATGACCAAGACCCTATAATCCCATCCATCCTAAGTATCCCCTTTTGTCATCATAATCATACTTACCATCTTATGGTCTCATCCTTAGCTTAATTCTCATAAACAAGGGAATCTTCATCTTTAGTCCAACGAATCATGGAAGGAAACTATAGCAACAATCCAAGCTAAGCATATATCATATAGTCAAATCTCATAATAGAACATATTTACAATACCCCCTTAAAGTAAGCTAGTTCCATCATAAACATGCTATTTCAATTAGAGACTAGTCACTCTTTAACTATTCTTGTTGTTCATGGAAGAGTAACTTTTTACTAGTCCAGCGCAAGTCATTACTCATGAATGGTTATAATTCACCTATTCAAGGCTACCAAGGACAAGTACTATTACTCATTCCAAGATAATCATACAACATACAAAAGAGATTCTTCATAAGTAGCTTCAAGTCATACTTGTGCAATGCATGGATAAGACCCCATAATCCTACCCATACTAAGTACCACTTAAGGCTATCATAGTTAAATGATTACTATTTATCATTTCTAGACAACCAAGGAATAGCACCCAATTAGGCTATACCAAGCTACCATGTAATAGTCATCATATTGGACTAAACAAGCTACCATGTAATAGTCACAACATTGGACTAGACAAGCTGCAAAAGGAATAACCCCCTACTAGGCTAGACCATGCTACCACGGAAATCATACTATCATGCAAGTACGAGCTATATAGGGTAGGGTATTATTTTACCATCCTAGCTACCCATGAAGTGGTTTGGCCTAACCAAGTCATGCTACTATGCAAGCATTCTATGAACACTAGTGCAAGCTACCCTTAGGAAGAGTGAGATTTCTCAATCTAAGGATACCATGAGGTCTTAGACTCAAGCTACCATGAAATAGTATTATCTTACCAAGTCAAGCTATACATGAAGGGATGTTATGTCACAACTTCAAGCTATTCTAATCTAACATGCTTTGATTCATTTTAAGTGAGCAACCCTTTCAACCTAGATTCAATCTATGTGAGATAACCTTTCATCTCCTAGAATATTCATGCCTAAGTGTGTATATGAGAATATCCTTTCAACAACTATAACGACCCGGAAAACTAGTAAGTGAAACTAGAGCCTAACTAGTTTGTTTTTAAGTTTGATATGGGGTTTGAGGTTTTAAAGTGATGTCCCGAGCTTAGGTTGAGAAGTTTAGGGTTTAAGCATCAAGGTATGACCCCCCAAGGACCAACCTAGGGTCCTTGAGGGGGACCCTAAAGCCTAACCCCAAGGCTTCCCCAACTAGGCAAAGTTGCCACAAATTCAAGGAGCTACAGATGGGACCTAGGCCCCGTAGGTCCATCCACGCCCCTTGAATGGCTTTTGTCGGTCAAGATCCCAAATGGTGACCCTAAGACCCAAACCACGGACCAGCAGGATGGGGAGTCACCCCACCTACGGTCCGTAGGTCACCATTACTTTGTTGTCTAATTTCGGCTAAGGCAAGGGCAAGGTGGTAAATTCCTTTTTACATTAGATGAATTAAGGGATGGTTATTATTGATTAATAAAGTATTTTAAGGCCGTTTAAAGTATTAAACTCCATTTTAGAACTCATTATTCCCAAAACACTCAAATTAGAAATCTCCTCTCCTCAAATATTCTCTCTCTGGAAACCACCATTGGAGAAGACGGATTCAAGCTTTCAAGCTCAAGATCTCACCATTCTCACTCAATTTTTGTGGAGTTATTCCCTAAAAGGTATGGTAGTCTTCATCCTTGATTAATTTTCATTCAAGGAGCCCCTTCAAAGATGATTTCAAGTTTATAAAGTCCCCCAAAAAACATAGGGTTTTCAATCTATGCATGGGTTCAATTCCAAAATATTTTCAAAGGTTTATATATGATGAATTATGAATGGATTGTTGAATTAATGATGAATTATGGTGAATTTATCCTATGAACCCATGTTTTCCAAGAAATCCTAAATTGGAAGTATGTGAATTGAGTTGATTGATCATGAAAGTATGTTGAGTTGTTTATATTTATATTGAATTAGTTATTTGATCATGTTAATTACCTTATCTAATGCAGTATTCTAGATGTTTGGATATATTCTTGAACACGAGAATAAACTCAACCTTACAGACTCTTAGCATATATTCTTGAACACGAAGGTCCACATATCTCCTTTAAATTTCTAAGGTGTTCATAGGAATTGTCATGAGCTAGACCCTTAAAAATTCCTTTCGTCTGGAGCAATTGTATCATAGTTGTGGTGATGCGGAACACAGTCCTCCAGGTTGTAGAAGGTATCCAAATTTCTCTCGTAGTTTCAATGATATTAATAGGAATTTCATTAAAATCACCCAGGTTGTCGTTTTGACAATAGTTACTATCGTTGTCACTCTTATTGTCACGCATATTGTCAAGCTACAAATTAGCTAACAACAATACCAAACAACAAATCTACTACAAATAAACAAAATTAAAATCTGATTTCTCAATTAGAATTATCAACCACCACTCCTTAATAGGGGCACAGTTTTTGATAATGCTCATATAACTCTCAAATATAAATTAAAGAGAGAGCGATCGACTTCAGTAAAAAACCTGACGAATAGTCGGGGTCCAACACCATAGGAAATTATATATCGTAGAGAATTCCTTAGCAAGAAATTTGGACTTTAAATTAGCTCATTTGGAATAGTAAGAACAGTTGGATGGATGATACCACCAACTTAATATAAGGCTTTTTGTCAATTATCACAATTAAACTAAAATATTAATGAAATAAAGAGTTAACAAACAATCTATGGGTGCGGGAATTGGGAATCGATTTCACATAAGGGTAATTATGCTGCTCTATAGTTATGAACATTCATGAATAGGCTAAGTGATCTTCATTGATACTAATCATCTTTCGATCTCAAAGCATCTATGCATAGAATCTCCTTTTAGTCTCATCTAACGGCCAATCTAAAAAACTCAATAGCTTACTCTATTCTCTCTTTCAAGAAAAAAGAAAATATATCTGACCTATAACCTCTCTTTCAAGGTAGTTACAAACATCATACCTAACTTTCTAGTATTGAACTAATTACCCACTCCAATTAATCTCTTTCAAGCATCAATCAGAGATCAGAAGTATGAATTAGGTTTCCAACCTTAACCCTTAAGTTCACCCCATTGTAATTAGACCAAATTTATGTATGAATATCAACAATGGAGCATAGCACAATACCCACTACATTAAGTCAACTTCCAGCCCCATTTGAGCACTCGCTAGATCTTGGAGTTTTAGCCACCCATCACAAAAAGTAAAATGATTATACTTTTTATGAAAACAACCTTGGGTAACTTGCAATCAAGCAATTACAAGTAAACCCACTTTGAATTCAATATCAATTTATCCAATTCAAACTCCAAGTTGTAAAACCCCAAAAGCTAGAAATGTGTTCTTCAAAGGTAAAGCGTTCTAAAAACTCTTAACTTTTCTTTCCAAAGAGAACTTTCAGAACTCAAAATGGAACTTCTAAAATTCGTATCCTTTGGTCTATTTATAATTTCCAAAATTTGGCCCAAAATCCATTTCACGACTAAATCGGTGACATTAGTGAAACTTGCCAAACCTGTTCGGTGAATCACCTTTCTCTCCTCAAATCGCCTTATAATGCTCAAGCCTTTAGTTGTATGAACCTTAGTTGAAAACCTCAATTGAGTCAGCCTTTCACTTTTAGCGAATCGTTGAGTACCATCTTCGTTCACCTTTCAAGCATGCAATCTATACTTTGCACACTATCACTTTGGGCGATGTGCATGAGGATCGCCGTTCTCATTTGACGCATCATCATCTCTATTAGTGTCCACCGACTGTCTTTGATAGACAAAAGTGCTATGCAGTGTCAATTTGTGTGAGGTCGTGCACAGTTGGTGATCCACCTGGCTTGTGTAACACCCCAACTTTTTCAAACGTCTAAATTAACTTGTACCTTCGTGGAAAGAAAAAGAGGGTGAGTAATAAATGAAGAATGATGTGGTATGTAATATTTTAAGTGTTCAAGGGTTGTATCTTATGTTTTGAAGTTAGGTAAGTGGAAAAATAAAAGTTGGCGAAAGTTATCGTAAGTTCCTTTTTAAAGATTTCTTTATAATTTGGGTCGAATGTCTCAAAGGTTTTCTCCCAATATATAAAAAGTTATTGGGCCCACGACATATCAAATCAAAGGTCTACGATTCTAGTTTCCAACGCATCAAACCACTCGTTCATACGACTTCAGAACAGAGAGATATTTTCATTATTGCAAGACTGCACAAGTAGGCACGTGAGGTGGGGCCCTAGGTTGGTGGAAATTTTTATCTATCTTCCTCTTCGACTTTTTCTTTATTTCTTTAGTTATGAACCTGAAAACTTAGAATACCCATTTCTAGGATCAATCAAATTATAGATTTTCTCGACCTAAGTCCTTGACGAAAGTTGTTCTATGTGTTGAGCTCATCATCATTGTATAATTTGTTTTATCGATTTCGTAGCATATCATACTTTGGTGTTGGGAGGGTTTGGACATATTTTAAGGTTTTGAGGTGTATTACCAACTTAACATCAATGTAAGCCCCTTCTTTCATCGACTTTAGCTTTGATAAGCCGCAAATAGCAATTTGCGATAGAAATACATATCTTTTATTGGATTATCATGGTATCTTCTATTCTTGTGTGTAAATTATGGTCCTGTCTTATTATAGTATCGAGGGGGGTTGTGAATAAAAGTCATTAGGCCACGTGAATTCAGTAAAAATGGTATGTTAAGGCTATTACCTTCTTATGACATGTTTCCTTAAAGCTTAGTATCAATGTAATTGGGTTGTTATCGTTGTAACCATTACTGTTGATTGTTGGCTTCTCGAGTGGATATAATTCTCCCTTGTCAGGATTCTTATTCAGATAGTAGCGTCCTTATGTTGGACACGACTTACAGGCTATTCGTATAGGTTTCTTATAGCTAAATTGCTCACTTTTAGCCTATCGGATCGTTATTGTTGCCTTGGGGCTATTGTGGTTAGCTGCAGGATTGCGATCTATGCCTAGATGGGCTATTTATGCCTAAGGGGCTATATTGATGCCTAGAAGGGCTATGAGTTACCTTCGGGGTAATATTGATGCCTAGAAGGGCTATGAGTTTCCTATGGGGTTATAATGACGCCTAAGAAGTCCATGTGCTATCTACAGGGCAATGTTGTTGCCTAAGAGGGATATGAGCTGTCTATAAGCTATATTGATGCCTAAGAGACTTATGTGCTGCCTGCAGGGCAATATTATTACTTAAGAGGACTATGTGACTGCCTCGAGGCTAGGGGACTACCGATAAGGGCATATAGACTTATTGGCACCTTTTGGACTTGTGGGGACCTGGTAAGTGCTCTTGTATGTTGTTTGTACCTGTGGAGCTTATGGGGGCTTGGTTAGGTTGTTGTTTTATAATTTTTTATATGTTTAGATTTAGGATCAAGTCAGTACACTTATCTTATCCTTGATTTATTTATCTGGTGTTGGGTTGTGATGTGTTCTAATGCAACATTGTAAGGTTATCGATTATGTTTCAAGGAAGTTGAGGAAGCATATGAAGAATTATCCGACCCACGATTTAGAGTTGGATGTAGTTGTGCATACGCTAAACATCTGGAGATACTATTTGTATAGCATTCATGTTGAAATCTTCGCAGATCATAAAAGCCTTCAATATATCTTTAGAAAAAAGGAGTTACATTTGCGAAATCATCGATGGCTTGAGTTAATGAAAGACTACCATGTAAATATTTTATATCATCCAGGAAATGTGAATATGGTGGTCGATCCCCTCAGTCAAAGATCTATGGGTAGTTTATCACATTTATGTATTGAGAAGCATGAGCTAGCGTGAGAGCTTCATATGTTAGCTAACTTGGGAGTTAGATTGTTAGAGGTTGGGTCACAATTCAGGATACATTTGTATCATCTCTAGTTGTAGAGGTAAAAGCACGACAACAGGAGGATCATAGCTTAGAGGAGCTCAGAGCCAAGGCTCAGGATCAATAGTCTTTAGCATTTCATATAGTAGGAGTTGGAGTCTTCAGATATAGCGGTCGATTGTGTGTTTCGAATGTTCCAGGGCTTCAACATCAGATTATGGAAGAGGCACATCATTCCCGTTATTCTATTAACCTTGGTTCGACGAAGATGTACCATGATATTAAAGAGATCTATTAGTGGCATAGGATGAAGAAGGACATTGCTGAGTTTGTGGCACAATGTCCTAACTGCCAACAGGTGAAGGTTGAGCACCAAAAGCCCGCTAGGCTAGTTCAGCAGATAGTCATTCCTTTGTGGAAGTCGGAAGCAAATAATATGGATTTTATTACAGGTTTACCTCGATCGCGTCGTAAGTTTGACTCTATTTGGGTAATTGTTAACAGACTAATAAATTCAGCACACTTCTTACCAGCAAGGCTACTTTTACAGCCGAAGACTATGTAGGGCTCTATATTAGAGAGATTGTTAGGAAGCACAGTGTCCTAGTATCTATTATCTCTATTATCTCTGATAGAGGAGCAAAATTTACTGGTAACTTCTGGAAGTCCTTCCACAAAGGACTGGGGACACATGTTAATCTTAGTACAACCTTTCACCCTCAGACATATGGCTAGGCTGAGCGCACAATTTTGATACTCAAGGATATGTCACAGGAGTGTATGCTAGAATTCAAGGGAAGTTAGAATGAGCACTTGCCTCTTATTAAGTTCGCGTACAATAATAGTTATCATTCTAGCATCGGGATGGAACCTTATGAGTCTTTGTATAGGGGAAAATGTAGATTCCCCTTTGGATGATTCGAGGTAGGTGAGTCGGGGTTGATTTGACCCAACTTAGTACAGTAGATATTAGAGCAGGTTAAGCTCATTCGGGAGAGGTTGCTAACAGTTCAAAGCCGACATAAGTCATACTCAAATTTCCGAAGAAGGGACTTAGTGTTTTGTGTTGATGACTGGGTATTCAGAAAAATCTCACCTATGAAAGGTGTTATCATATTTGGCAAAAATGGCAGGATTACTTCAAGATTCATTGGGCCATACCAGATCCTTCAAAGGGAAGGCCAAATAGCTTATGAGTTAGAATTGTGTTCGGGACTAGAATATGTTTATCTAGTTTTCCATGTAACCATGCTATAGAAGTGCTTAAGAGACCCTTCTCGGGTTGTCCCAGTTGAGGATGCTCAGATCACAAAGGAGTTGTCCTACGAGGAACTCCAGTTGCCATATTAGATCAATAGATCCGTAAATTGAGGACCAAATAGGTGGCTTCGGTTTAAGTATTGTGGAGAAACAAGAATAGATAAGAGGTGACCTGGGAAGCTGAGAATGGCATGAGGTCCAACTATCCTCACTTATTTCATACCCCAGGGTGATGGCATATAAGTTTATATTAGTGCAGTGAGGTAAGATACCTATTTGATTTTTTATATTGTTGCTTATTATTATAGTTGTTGTCATTGTATTTTTGCTCACACTGTTATTGCAGAGCTATAATGCTTAGTTATTTATGGCATCCTGTAAGACGCCTAGGTTAGAACTTCTTCATTTCAGGTTACACGATAGTCACATTTAAAAGGGATACTCTGCCTAAATTTTGGCAACTCCTAAGGACTTCACCACGTGACTCAGATTTTTCATTCGAAGACGAATGTTTCGAAGGGGGGAAGGATGTAACAACCTGACTTTTTGAAACATCTAAATTAACTCGTACCTTCGTGGAAAGACAAAGAAGGTGGGTAATAAATTAAGAATTATGTGGTATGTCATATTTTAAGTGTTCAAGGGTTGTATCTCATGTTTTGAAGTTAGGTAAGTGGAAAAATAAAAGTTGGCGAAAGTTATCGTAGGTTCCTTTTTAAAGATTTCTCTGAAATTTGTGTCAAATATCTCAGAGATTTTCTCCCAATATATAAAGATTTATTAGGCCCACGACATATCAAATCGAAGGTCTACGAGTCTAGTTTTCAACGCATCAAACTGTTCATTCATACGACTTAAGAATAGAGAGATATTTGCATTTTTGCAAGACTGCACAAGTAGGCACGTGAAGTGGGGCCCTTGGTCGGTGGAACTTTTTATATATCTTCTTCTTCAACTTTTTCTTCATTTTTTTAGTGAAGAACCTGAAAATTTAAAAAACCCATTTCTAATATCAACCAAATTATAAATTTTCTCGACTTAATTCCTTGACGAAAGTTGTTCTAAGTGTTGAGCTCATCTCATGGTATAATTTGTTTTATCAATTTTGTAGTATCTCATACTTTAGTGTTGGGATAGCAAGAATTTGGACATATTTTAAGGTTTTGAGGTGTATTACGAACTTAAGATCAAGGTAAGACCCTTCTTTCATCGACTCTAGCTTTGATAAGCCGCAAATAGCAACTTATGATGGAAATACATATCTTTTATCGGATTATCGTGGTATCTTCTATTCTTGTGTGTTAATTTTGGTCCTGCCTTGTTGTATTATTGAGGGTATTGTGATTAGAATTCGTTAGGCCACATGAATTCACCGAAAAATGTATGTTAAGGCTATTCCCTTCTCACGACATGTTTTCTTAAAGCCTAGGAGCAATATAATTGGGTTGTCATCGTTGTTATACTTATAGCCATTATTGTTGACTATTGGCTACTCGAGTGGATATAATCCTACCTTGTCAATATTCTTATTCAGTTAGTAGCATCCCTATCTTGGACACAACTTAGAGGCTATTCGTATACGTTGCTTATAGCTAAATTGCTCACTTTTAGCCTATTAGATTGTTAATGTTGCCGTTGGGGCTATTGTGGTTAGCTACATAAATATGATTTATGCCTAGAAGGGTTATATTCTGCCTACGGGACTATATGATGCCTAGAAGGGCTATGAATTACCTTCAGGGAAATGGTTATTCCTAGAAGGGCTATGAGTTGCCTACGGAGATATATTGACGTCTAAGAAGGCTATGTACTACCTACAGGGTAATCTTGTTATCTAAGAAGGCTATGAGTTGTCTATAAGCTATATTGATACCTCAGAGAGCTATGTTCTGCCTACGGTGGAATATTATTGCCTAAGACGACTATGTGACTGGCTCGGGGCTAGGGGACTATCGATAGGGGTATATAGACTGATTAGTACCTTTTGAGCTTATCGGGGCATGGGTAGGTGGTCTTGTGTGCTGTTTGTACATGCTGAGCATATGGGAGCTTGGTTAGGTTGTTGTTTTATTATTTTTGATATGCTTAGATTTAGGAGCAGGTCAGTAGACTTATCTTATCCTTGATTTATTTATCGTATTACTCCAAGTATATTAGGATACATGATCATAGTCTATTGCCTTTTATACTCGGTACATTATTTTGTACTGATTCCCCATTGCCCGAGGGTACTGCATCCATGCTTGCATGTCCCAACAGACGACCCAGTAGACCTCCTCAATAGCAGGATTGACTTTTATCCGGTTGGCTAGCCTGTTTCCTCCGCAGCTACTAGAGTTCGGAGGTTTGTTAGCTTTTGTTGTCTATATTTGTATGGGTAGGATGGGGCCCTGTCCCACTAATCTTTATAACTCTTAGAGGCTTGCGGACTAGTGTGTGGGGCTTAAAGCTATGTTATTTACATGTTGGACTAGTTTGTAGGTTTGCTGAAGCTTATTAGTTGTTTGATGTATTGTCTTGATATATACCTGCTTTCAGTTTCTCTATAGAGATCATGGTGGCCGAGTCGGCCATATCACGACATTTTTGGTAGTTGGCTATTTTATTTATATGAACTCTTTGGAGTAGGTGTTTCTTTTATAGATCTGTTGACAGGGGCCTTGCTGGCCGAGGGTTTAATTTTAAGCCGAGATATACTTCTTTGTTTTCTTAATTGGCTGCCATGCGCTAGTAGCAAATGTTTAGCAGGGTCGGCTCAGGCCTGAGTTTTGGAATTAGGAGCCAGTTGCGTCCCTTGAGTTTCAGGTGTGACATCTTGTTAGGCGATCAATAATATTTATTTTGCACTTTTTTGTACTTTTGACCATTCTTTTAAACATCAACCCTTGCCTTGTCCAATGAATTTCATAGCTACAAATCAACAACACTTGTTTAGACTAAGACAAAATTAGGCTTTGAGGACACTAATTATTGTGTTAAATGAACCCTAAATTAGTGCAAATCTACCACTCATCAACTAGTTCACAAGAACTGACAGTGCAAAACTAAAAAATGAATAGGCAATAGGGCAATGTTTACTCCAACATGGCGATCTGCCGATTTTGTTTCAGTGAGCCAAGACATGCCAGCCGAATGAGATAGTTTCAAGTTCACACCTTCAATCTTGGAAGGCAATTTAGGGCTTACTTGATGATTCGGCAAATCAACTTGTTCAACAAAGACAAGCCCCCAAATTAGGTAAGTTAAGCCTAATGACTATTTTTTAGAAATTTAATGCTAACATGAAACAATACCCATTACCCACTCAGTTTTACAATCTACCTACATGATATTCTACCCATGGGGACTTAGACATCCCCCAAATTTCACAAAGTATTGCAAAACTTAATGTTTTTCCCAAAAGAATGTCACCACAAGATCTATAATTGGGAAAATACAAGTTCACGGGGCAACACTAGACTAATAAAAATTCACCCAATCCATTTTCAAGGAAGACCCAAAAATTACAATGACTCAATGTCAATATTTAACCTTCACATTCAAATCTAAAAATTTCAGGCACAATATCATCTATCCTAAGCCAAGGGCACAGTTGAATCAACAACATTTAACTACCCAAGCAAATTAAACGGAAAAACATTATCAACAACATAAAGTCCAACTCATGGGAATCGATTTTAAGAAAAAACAACAATGAAAGCTTTGAAACACAAATGTCAGAGGAGTACACAACAAAAATCAACGGAGACATAGTACATATTATCAGTTGGCTCGGATACATAGCTTGATAAAAGATATCTATTAGGTTGCTCAGGTTCCATTACTAGTACATGTTTCTTATCAACTATCTTGGGTACCATGCCTAGTACAGGTTTCTTATTGGTTGGCTCGGTTACCACTCCTAGTACATCTGATTATTCTATGTGTTTGTTCCATAAGTGAACCAGTTTGTCTTATAAAAATGTTGTTGAGTATATTTGTTGTGGTTCTTAAGTTAGGAAGAGGACTAGGAGTCATATTTATGTTACTAATTTTTTCTATATTTGCATGTTGTTCAGTTGTACTAAGTTTTGGTTACCTTTTCACATTTTGTATATTTATAGTTGCCTGATGATCCTATCAGTACACTGGGGATTTTGTGTACTGATATTGCATTTGCTCTTTTCTCTATTAAGTACAGACATATTTCGGCGTGTGCTATGTGAGCTTAGTTGTGATCCAATGCTTTATAATTCCAAGGGTGGGTAATTTCTTGAGAGTTGCTATGGATTCATCTTTTCCCTCTAGTCCCTTTTTTGAACTTATACTCTTTTTATTTTGGAGTTGCATCCCTATATTCTAGATTATGTAGATATTTTGGTACATCATACTCTTTTTATTTTGGAGTTGCATCCCTATATTCTAGATTATGTAGATATTTTGGTACATCACTCTCACGTCTAAGGGGGTTATTTCCGCATGTTTTGTTAAGATTTATGAATTCTTGTTTTAATTAATGAGGAGTATTTCCTTTTTAGTTGTTTAGTTGCTTACATTTTAGTAGATAATTGGTTCTCTCACAGGGGGCTTAGTGTGTGTGCCTCTCATGGGGGTTGGATCGTGACAATATTAAGGTAGGTCTCATAGAAACATGATGTGTTTCAAACATATTAATTAAATGGCTATCATGTTGAGAACACTAATGAAGCAAGGTTGTGTATATTTCTATCACTACAAAAATAGTGGATAAATATATATACATAAAAATTATTTATGTTTTTTCTGTCTTATACTGCATCAATCTTAGTGTAGTCAAATAACACGCTATAGTAAATAAGAAATTTATGAATATTAATAAATATTTTAGTTTCCATGAGTGATTGAGTCATCCTACTTCTAATATGATACACATAATAATTAAGTATTCACATTAAAATACACCGAAAAAGTTAAATGTTCTTCAATTAAGGGATTATCTTTTACTACATGGTCTCTAGAAAAATTTATTACGAAATCATCACCAACAAAGTTGGGATTGAACCTAATGCATATTAAAAACATATACAGGGTCCTATATATATGATATTATTGATTCACCATGTTAATCTTTCAAGTATTACATGATTTTGATAAATGCATCTATAATGTGATCACATGTTTGCTTATTATCAACTTGTTATATGATAACTGTGAGGTTGTTGGCTTAATTAATAAGATGAGAAACACAATTTTAAGTTTATGCAATTAAGATAATTTATTTTAATAATATCGGTGAGTTTACATCTTAGTATTTTAATAATAACTGTATTACAACTGGAATAATAATTGAGCATGTTGTGAATTATGTTCATACGTAATGGTTTAGAAGAATTGTTCATCAAGCATGTCTATTTGATAGTTAGACTATTATTTATGAAGATCAAACATATCTTTTATGTGTGGGGATATGCCATTTTACATATAGTTGTGCTTGTACGCATAAGATAAAGAACTTATCAAAAAACCTCCCCATTGCAACTAAATTTTGGTCAAGAGTCAATTTTTTTCTATTTTAGAATTTCCTTTTTACTGTACGATATATGTTTCAATTGCTGCACCTAAATGAGTAAAGATTACTTCTAAAACACTTAACAATGTATGTTCGGTATGGATCTCCTTCTATTATTAAATATTAAAAGTTCATGATGAAAAATTTATTAATGTCTAGATTTGCTGATTGGAATTTGATGAATCAATGTTTTCAATATTATGGAATGAAGATAAAAAAACAGAAAAGATTTTGAAAATTGGAGGACGAGAATAGCGAATATCAAAAGGAATTTTATACTCTATGTTTGGACTCTTTGAAAAGAATCAAAATCTTGTATGAGAAGATAAACTGATATGCAGTATCACTATCACATTTGAATCATTGTAATAACCAAGGAGATTAGGAGGTTTTAAAGATAATTTATTTATAAAATATTGTAAATCAGTTGTAAAATTTGTTTAATAACCTTTCAAAGAGTTGTAAATAACATATCCTAGATGCAAATTCTCCAAGTCAGGTTTATGTCTTGACAAAACAAACTCATTGTGCAAACAAATTTAAGACGTTCATGAACCATGATAGCCCCATTAATTCGAAAGATAAAATTTGTTGAAAAAAGAAAGAAACAAATTATCAAGCTGATCAAAGGAATGAAGCTATTCATAAAGATCTTGTAATGACCTTCCTCGTTGTTATGGGCGGGATTTTAGCAAAAAATCGGTGAGAAAACTTTTGATTTGAAGAGTTTAAAATTTCAGGCTAAGTTAGGGTTGGATTAAATCTGAGCGAGATGAGGTCTAGGGAAATCTGGGGAAAGGATTGATGGAAAGGTCTATGTATATTCTAATATCCTTGTTTCTAAGACAATAAGGAGTTTGTAGGACTTTTCAGAAGTGGATTTGGGTGAATAGAACCTTCGAAATCGAACTTAGTGTGAGGGGGTTTATTTCAAGGTTTAAAGTTGTGTTGCAAAATAGGCTATCTTGTAAGAATTTCCGTGGTTCCGTCCCGTACAAGCCTCTATAGCTGGCTACACGGCTCTGTTGAAGTAAAATTGATTTCCACTATAGCAGGATAGCTCGCTACAGCGCAGCAGAATGTAAAAAACTCTCCAAAATTGATAAAGATCAAAGCGGCAATTGAAAGAAATAACAAAAAATATATGGAATTACTGAAATCCAACCGAATATATTAGAACCGAAGGACTTTATACCTTCACCTCCCAATTGAATTTAATCAAGTAACTATAACCCAAACTTAATCTAAAATGAAGAAAACAAATTGAATCCACAAAGAGGGTAACTCGATGATTGATTAAGCTAGAAGAAGTTAACACAAGAAATATTAACAGTTTACCCTAATCACTCGACTACAATTACCAACTTTGAACTACACTAATGATAGGCTACATGATAAAGCTCAAATCACTCTTTAAAACTAATCAAAAGAGTGAGCGATCGTAGTCATTAACAACCCAACGAAGAGTCGAGGTCGAATCCCACAGAGAATGGTATATTGTAGAGAATTCCTATCAAGAGATTTGGATTTTCAGATCGTTCATTTGAAATAGTAAGAAAAATTGAGTGGATACTTCCACGAAGTTTATATAAAGCTTTGGTTATCAATTATCCCAATAAGACTAAAATGTCAATGATTTTAAGAGTAAACAAGCAATCTTGGGGTGTGGGGAATGTCGATATAACATTGGGGGTAATTGTGTTGCTCAATAGTGATGAACAGTCATGAATAAGCCAAGTCATATTCATTTATGCTAATCATCTTTCCATCTCAGAGCATCTATGCATAGAATCTCCTTTCACTCTCATCTAAATTCAGTGTAAACAACCCAATATTTTACTCTATTCTCTCTTTCAATAACAAGGCTAATAGATCGGACCCATAACCTCTATTTACAAGCAAGTTACCGACATCAAACCTAAATTGCTAGTATCACACTAATTACCCACTCTAATCAATTTGTTTCATGCATCAACCAGAAATCGAAAGTAGGGACTAAGTTTTCAACCTTAACCCATAAATTCACCCCATGCTAATTAGACAAAAATTCGTGTATAAACAATAGCAAAACAGAGCATAGCACAATACCCACTACATTAAATCAACACCCAACCCCATGATTGCACCCCTAGATCTTTGGATTATAGCCACCCATCACAAAAAGTAAAGAGATTATACCTTCCCCGAAAGCAACCATGGGTAACATGAAATTATGAAATTGCAAGTAGACCCACTTTGGATTCAACTTCAATTTATCAATTTCAAGTACAAAGTTATAAAACCCCGAAAGCAAGATAAGTGTTCCTAAAAATTAAAGTGTTTTCTCTCTCTCAACTATTAATACAAAAACTGATATTTTATATTCTATGTCATCTGATCCACCCATATAATTTCTCTCTCCTTTGGGCTATTTAGAAATTTTCAAAAGTAGGCCTAAGATTCCACTACACGGCTCAATCGGTGACATAAGTTGTGCTCGCCAAACACGTTCAGTGCATCGCCTGTTGCTTCTCATCTCGCCTTTAAATGCTCTAGGCCTCATGTATTTTGAACCTTAGTTGGCAAACCCAATTGAGTCAACCTTTCCTGTTCGACGAATCACCAATCAACACCTTGGTTCTCCTTTCAAGCCTTAAATCTTTTCTTTCCATACTGTTATTTTAGGTGATGTTCATCAAGGTTTCCTTTCTCATTCGGTGCATCGCCTTCTCCACTAGAGTCCGTCCACAAAAATTGATAGACACAAGTGTCACACAGTGTCATTTTAGGCGAGGTCGTGCGAACTGGTGATCCGCACTTCTTGTCTAGATATCCACAATGTATGGTTTGCACTTCTTTTTGCTTTTTTGTCCATTATTTCAAATATCAATAATTGCCTTGTCCAATTTCCTTTATAGCTTCAAATCATCAACGTTTAATTAGAATAGGAAAATATAAGTCATCAACGACACTCATTAATTGTAACACCCCAGAAAATATTTGAGCTATGACTTGAACTGTCTTTCGTTGTGACTAGGATTTTACTAAGGAATTTAAAATTTCTTAAGTATTAAGGTTAGGTCACTAGATGTAGCACCCTGAGTTTAAAAAAGAACTAAATTGGAAATAGCAAAATCTGAAATTTTGCAAGTTATGCTTAAGTTATGAGTTTTGGTTCAACTTGAAATGCTCATAACTCCTAGAACATGATGAGTTAGATGTGCTACAAGATACCCTAGGAAAGACCTTTGAACTATCTTTCCAACTCCACCAAGTTTGCTAATCTTCTTCTATGTCAATCTCATTATAACTATAATCATTATTGTCTATGACTGTGACTATTCTTTCAAAAGGATTTTCTATTTTTATTTTATTTATTTAGTTTTTGCTGTTATTTTATGTTTTGTTGTTAAAACATATAAGTTTTTACATCTAGCCGTAAATATTTTACTTCCCGGGGCTAGTTCTATTCCTGACATTTTCCAATATAATACTAGTGATTTATCTATATTCCTGTCATTTATTGCTACTGAGTA
>JAJOOR010032977.1:0-22434 GCA_036250505.1 Solanum acaule | reverse complement strand
GAAGCCATCAATACAACATAAATTCATCCATAATTGTTCATATAACATCAATCAAAGTCAGTTTATATCATCAATTTCACTTTAGAAAGAAGACCCACGTTTTTGGATTGAAACCTAGAAATTGGAGATTTTGAAATTCATCTTGAAGGGGCCTCTTGGGGAAAGGAATCCCAAGGGTGATAAGCAACCATACCTTATTGACGAATTAACCACGAAAATCCGAGTTGAAACCTTGGAGAGTTGGTCTTCTTCGTGAAGCTCCAATCTTCTTCAATGGAGTTCTTGAGAAGAGAGAAAGAGTAGAGAGAAGGAGGGACTTTTGGTTTAGATCTTTGGGGTTTTGTGTTTGAGTGATAAAAGTGAGGTAAATTGACTTAAAAATCATTATATACACGTCCCCTAAAGTACCCTAAATACCCCTCACTTAAAAGGACTCTTTCATGAAGTAAAAAATAGATTTCTGAATTTCTGCATTTTCGTCGCGGACTTGAGCTGTTACCTGAAGATATTTGGAATTAAATTTCAAGACAGTAGAGTCCGCGACACGACCGTGTCATGAACTGACTTTTTGCTCCTTGGGGGAGCAAGTCCGCGACGCGCCATGGTTCCCTCAAAGATTACACCATCATACGACACTCCCAAACCTGCCCAAAACCTAAGGACACACTAGAACACATTCTTCTCTAGTTTCAGGACGTCGTGGTCATTTCTTGACGTTTAGACTTTTACTCTTCCAAACCAAGTCAATTACATTAATTTAGGTTTATAAACATTATTTTAACTATTTTTAAGTCATTATTCATAATGTGAGGCTCTAACTTCAGTCATAGAATTTTTGGGGTGTTACACTGAATTTTTGTCTTTCTTAGCCAATACCTTAGCCTGACAGTCTCCCCTCACTCCCTCCATTTTCTTCGCAAAATCTTTCACTTCATTGGAGCTTTTCCCTGTAGAAGTCTTATGAACGGACAATACCTGCAACTCAGAATTTAGCCCCTTAACAAATAAACGGATCCTCTCCTCCTCCGTAGTCACCATTTGGGTAGCATATGTAGACAAGGCATGAAACTTGGCCTCATAAGCAGCCAAAGACATCCCACCTTGCTCCAAATCCATGAGCTTATCCTTCTTACTATCTCTCAAGGTCCAAGGCACATACTTCTCCAAAAACAAAGCATAAAACTGGGTCCAAGTAAGTGGAGGTCAAACTGAAGATCTGCATTCCACATAAGCTCTCCACCATTACCTAGCCTCACCTTGAAGCTGAAAGGTCAGAAACTCAACTCCATGCTGATGGACAATTCCCAACCTATGAAGCCTCTCATAACAATCTAGAATGAACTCATAGGCATCCTCACTCTCAGCACCATGGAACACAGGCGGTTTCAACTTCAAGAACTTAGTTAATATTTCATGCTTATTACTAGTCATACCAGGACCCAACAAAGGACAGAACAAAGTATCATTACCTACAGTTCCACCCACCTTGGGCGCAGTGATAGCAACATGGGGATTGGCAGGAGCTTGAGTCGCTTGAACAGAGGGAAGCACTCCAGGACCAACCAATCCTTTCAGAAATGACATAATCTGTTGACCTAACACTGGGTCTACGAGAGGAATACATGTAGTCTCAGCCTGCACCTCTTCCTCTTGCCCAACATTATCCTCATTCTCAACCTCTATGTTCTCTTCTACCTTTTCATGATGCGCATGAGGGCCTAATTTCTCAGAGCATCTCCAATCGGTGCTCCATCCCTAGTAAGCGCCACCCTTTCTCAGCCTCTACCCCTAGCTCTTCCTCTACCCCTGCCTCGATCGCGACCTCTCGTTGTAGATTCCTCAGCTAGAGCATTGACAGGAGCTACGGGCCGAACGCCTTTGAACCTAGTGTTAACCATTGGCGGACAAAAGAGTGAAAGAGGTTATATACCAATTAGAATTGCCATATACCAATTGGAATCAAGTAATAGCACGAAAGGAGACAAGAGAAAATAGAGAAATTTCCTAAAGTATTATAGCCTCCCGAAGAAAAGTACAGATGTCTCTGTACCATTCCGCAAGACTCTACTAGACTTATTTTGGTACATCGAGATCAACGATCCTAGGCTCTGGTACCAACTTTGTCACAACCCAGACATTCGTGATTGACACCCACACTAACCCTCTGGTGGGAGAACCATTAAAACTAATTAGCTAACTAAATAACCAAAACCACTAAGGCATTTAAAGTTACAGAAGCATGTTTAAATGCCAAGGAAAAGAAATAGAGTCCCCATAAAATCCAAACAAAAGTCTAACAACCAACTAACATTGCAGAAGTAATGCCTAGAACCTAAAATTCAATTTACCAAAACTCTAAAAAGATCCATAAATCTAAACAAGAAGGGTAAAACCCCAAACTAAACATAAGACTAACTAAAGAACTAGTTTAAGTCCAAAATGTGGATGAAACAGAACAGAGAACTCATGGCAGCCCAGAAGAACTGGCTCACCCTTGAGTTCGACGATGATCACTGATCTTCTAAGCGAGGTTTGTCAATAGCCACTAGAAGATGCCCTGTACTCAAGAAAGAAAGAGCAAGTGCAGTATTAGTACACAACCACAGTGTACTGGTAGGATCACGAGGCTATCCCACTAAGTGCAACATACCTAAGTCATTACAACATAATAATAACATGTATACACCGAACATATACAATATCAACAACATTAAGAACAACAGAGAATTTTACAATTCTCAAATATACAATGATGTCAAACCCAAATGGTTAGTGTATTGGTTCATTGTACCCAATCCAAGGTTTATGCCAGAATGTGGCAATCGATTCCATATTTATGCCGGAATGTGGCAACCGATCCAAGTTAGTGTGTCAGAATGCAACACCTGATTCATTCAACAAGCCACAATCACAAGTATATTCTCATAATCATACAATCAAGTCATGATTTCATGGCAACAAATATTCAATCATCCTCATTTACAAAAATTGTGATCAATAATGCAACATTCGTATACATACATGTATCATAATGACGCAAGAACAAACATATATCACACAACCATGAAATCACAACCATCACCTACCACAAAACAAGTTTGAATCTCCTAAGAAACTTGATTCTTCCCTTTCCGGATTCGTTCCGCTTGTTCTTGGTCTACAAGCAGTCATTATAATACAAGGATCAATAAACAAAACCCGATTACCCAAATTCTAATCGATAATATCAACCCTAGATCAAACCCTTAATTCCCATACCTAGATTAGGGCTTTTCCCACCATCCAAACAGTTCCAAAACCCTTCCCCATCAATAATTACCCACGAATTTACATTCTACGGATAAAAAAATGCATTTGGGGAGTTAAAACCTTACCTTTAGCCTTAAGAATGGTGGAAAACTATCAAGAATCGCCTGGGTTCGTCTCCTTACTCTGAAGAATGAAAATTGCAGAATAAAGACGTTTTGGGGTTTATTTTTGACTTAAATCGCAACTGTCCCGTCATAGCAGTCCCCACCACGCCACAACGGCCCCGTCTTGACGGGAATAATCCCACCACAGCAGCTTGCACGGAACTAGTGAGTCGATTTAAGAATTCCAAACTCGCATTTCACAACTCACCTTCATCCCATGACACTCAGAAAATACTCGTTCATGCTATGATCAATTATGGGAGTTCTACCCCCGCTAATTAAGTTTCCTAAAGTCGTACGAGTTCCTTAACATCTTAGCTATCCACTTTTGTAATCAAATTCGTAATTGGATCACCCCACTGTTACCTGATTTCCCTAGACCTTACTGACACCGATTTCGTCAAAATCTGGACTAGGTTGGAAAATTTAAAGATACTACGAAAAAAAAATTCGGCCCAGAATTTTTTCCTGTTGTCTTTTCTATAACGAAGGAAACAGGTCGTTACAAATGTAGGTCATATTGTTTTAATTCCTACAGATGCTTAAATCAGTTGAATTTAAATTTGGTCACAACTTTGGGAATTTTATTTTTTTTAACTTCAATTGACCTGAAATTTGGTAAGTTCATTGATAACGACCTAGTAAGCAGTACTCATTGCTATGTGGTTATGATATTTTGAGGTCACTAAAATGATTTTAAAATTTTTATTTGGAATTAAAATGTGATTTAGTATGCATGACATCATTTATATCAAATTTATTTATGTTATATGTAGTACATGATTATACATGATGAGTTAGTATGAATTGATATATGATAAGGATATAGATCTGATTATTTTTCTTGAAATTGTTTGAATATGAATTTGATCAGAGCTTTGGAGATAAATATTATTTTTGAACTCTAACTGATTTGAAATTCGGTAGGCTCATAAAAAATGATCAAATTAAAAACACTCATTGTTATGAAGTGATTTGACAATTTGAGGTCGTTTAGATAATGTTTTTAGATATTTTTTGCATTCTGAAAATTATTTTAATGAAAATTACTCGGTTATGGTATGGTGGTGATAGACATTGTTCTCTATAGTCTTCATGACTAAATTTAGTGAAGTATTAAGTTCATGTGTTGGCTTTAAACCTTCCTCCATATCAGATGAAATTAATACAAATCATTAAAATTTAATCTCTAGTTTTGATAATTTGTATTGACTCTCCCTATCTAAGTAATATTTGATAAGATCAATGAATCTCGGGATAATGATATTCACTTGGCATAATTAACATATACTCTCCATCTGAGTTAGCTTTTGATCTAAATTTGTTGGAGTGAATATCTGACATCACATATGTATGTTGCATGAGAAGTTATTTTTCATCAAAATTTATCGTTCAAGATACATGAATATCTATGAGGTGTGTTTTGAATTTTAATAATACTCAGATAATGTAAGTAGTTTTTAGAATTTTGTTCTTTGTTCTTGATTAGTATATCTATTTCACAAATAATAATATATGATAGGAATTACTGAACGAAAAATCTTAAATTCTATTTTGGCCAAACAATATTTTTTGACCAAATTAATCATAGTTTTAGAATTCGAAAAAAAATGGGAATCTGATTGATCTTAAATTTGATAGATTCATAAGAACGATCTAATAAGAAATATTATTTATTTGGATCGTTATATGAGTTTTTGGTCATATTTGGTTATAGGGGCTCCTCCCTTGATTACCAAGATTGAATAGTAGTTAAGTATTAGTTTTATATGTTGGCTTAGACCTTCCTCCCTATTAGATGAAATTAATTCAAGTCACTATATATTTAATCGTTTAGTTTTGATAATCTGTATTAATTCTCCTATGCTGAGTAATATATGATTGGATCAATGTAACTAGAGGATTTTCACTCGACTTAAACTAACAGTAGACTCTCCATTTGAGTTAGGTCAGAATAAGTTTATGGAGTGAATAATCATTCATTGTACATGTGTATTGCATGGGTAGTTCTCCAATCCCATCGTTTGGCTATTCGAGAAGCATGAATATATATATATATATATATGTATAAATGAGCCCTGCATTATGTTATTTAGGATTATTCAAAATATTATGATCTATTTAATGTATTATATCTCATATTTTGATAGACTTTACGCACCCACTTAGTACTACTTAAGCTTTTCTTTTGGTAGAGATAAGATATTAATTCAAAGAATGAATTGTAAATGTACCTTATGTTAGAAGGAATTATTTTGAGTTTCTAACTAGATAAGGGATGAGTATTTAATATATTTGTTTTTAACTCTCCTATCATTGAGTTTGATGAATATTTTATTTCTTGTGGTATATTGATGCATGTTTTTTATTAGTATTATCTCTCATGAATTGAATTATATTAATCTGCCTCATAAGGGAAAATGTCTTTAAAATTGAATGAAACTTATCTGTACATTAGCATCTTAGTCATTTATTCTGAATATAATTTTGAGGTTGGTTAATAAATGGACATAACAGTTCATTGAAAGTGCAGTCAGTACCAACATGTGAGTCTTATTTAGAAGGAAAATGACTAAGAGACCTTTCCTCTTATAAAGGAAAAAGACGTAATGATAAGTTATAATTAATCTATTTTGATTTGTGTAATAAATGAGAATATGGGCAAGAGGTGAATTTGAGTATTCTGAGTTTTCAAGAAGGTTACTCATGATATGAATTTTTTTTTTGATGTTTTGTAAGTCTAAATGTCTTGATAAATTCCAAATATTTATGACACATGAAAATAACATCATGAAAAATATATAAATTCACTGTAATCTGATTGCATTTCAATTGTCTACGCTGGACACTCTATAATAGATTGGTGTAGAAGAGAAAAGAAGTAGACTCTTATGAAAATGGTAAGATTAATTATTGATTTATTATTAGTTATTTTGTTTCTTTTGGGATAGGTTCTACTAACTACATATCACATTCTGAATTCAATTTCGTTCAAACTAGTACCTTGAACAAGTATAGAACTAGTTGGAATTGACGTAAGTCTAATCTGTGACATGTTCAGATATAGGATTGTCTAGCATATGTACTGAGTGGGAGAATAAGAAAATTGGAATTAAGAACATAATGTGTGTGTTAACTGGATATCCTAAAGAATGAAAGAAGGTTTATTATAATTTCCTAAAGAAAATAAGGCAATTGTTAATACAACTGTCTGAATTCTAGAAAAGGATCATTTAGTAAACCATGTTCCTAGAAGTAAACTAGTTTTAAAGGAATTGAACAAATAAATAACAAATAAGTCAATTATAAATTCAGACGCTCAAGAACATCTAATCGGTATGTCAGAATTGATGTTACATTGCATTTAAGTAGTGGGAGAAACGTTACTAGACAAAAGAAAACTACTACCCCAAGTAGTGGGAGTGATGTTGAGCAAATGAACACTACATGAAAAGTTATTAATATTTCAATATCGAATTTGAAAAATATATTAAGACTCAATAACATGAAAGTGTGATAATGTAGTAGTACTTAGTCATAGTGGGAGAATCATAACAAAGATTGATTTGATTTGTATGCATGAGAGAACTCCTAAAAAGAAGTACATTCTTGGAGGGTTCCATGATAAGGTCTCTCAAGATCTAGTACAAAATCTATTTGTTACGATGAAGCACTTCTAGACAAAATTGCATGAGCAAATAGCTTGGTAAATTTATTTCGATAAGAAATAAATGAATGCATGTGAAAGTTGTAAATGCATAGTTAAGAGTCTAAGTGGGAGGTTGTTAGGGTATTGTAAAACCAGGTTCCATCGTTATAGAAAAGCCAACGGAGAAAAATTTTGGGCCGAAAAACTTTGTTGTAGTATCTTGAGATTTCCCAACCTAGTCCAGATTTGGATGAAATCGGAGTTATTAATTCTAGGGAAATAGTGTAGCAATTGATTTAATTATGAATTTGATCATATGAGTAGATAGATAAGTTGTTAAGGAATCCGTACGACTTTACAGAATTGAATTCGGGCGAGTAGAACTCCCGAAATTGATCTTAGCATGAACGGGTAGTTTCTGAGTGTTGTGGGTTGAAGGTGTGTTGTGAATTGTGGTCTTGGAATTATTAAAATAGTTCATTGGTTCCGTGCAAGCTGCTGGGGTGGGATTTCTACTACTAGGGCGGGGCCGCTATAGTGGGGTGAGGACCGCTGTGGCAGGCTCAACGCGACTTAAGTCAGAAATAAACCCCAAAACGTAATTATTCTGCACTTTTCAATTTTTAGAGTAAGGAGACGAACCCTAGGCAATTCTTGATAGTTTTCCACCATTCTTAAGGCTAACAGTAAGATTTTAACTTCTCGAATTCATTTTCGATTCGTAGAATGTAATCTAATGGGTAATTATCGATGGGGGAAGGTTTTGATCCGGAATTTATGGTGGAAAAAGCCCTAATTTTGATAGTGAGATCATGGGTATTATCTAGGGTGGATAGAATTGTTAGTAATTCGGGTAATTAGTGTTTGTGTATTGATTCTCGTGTTATATTGATTGTTTGTAGACCAAGAACAAGCGGAACGAATCCAGAAAGGGAAGAATCAAGTTTCCTAGGGTTTCAAGCTTGTTCCGAGGTAGGTGATGGTTGTGATTCTATGATTGTGTGATGTATGTTTGTTCTTGCTTCATTATGATACATGTATGTATGCGCATATTTCATTATTGATCACATTAATTGTAAATGAGAATAGACGAATGATGAATGCCATGAATCATGACTTGATTTTATGATTATGATCATGTACTTTGTGAATGTGATTGTGGCTTGTTGCATGGATTGGGTGTTGCATTCCGACACACTAACTTGGATCGGTTGCTAGATTTCGACATAATTGTAGGATCGGTTGCCACGTTCCGACATAATCATTCGATCGGGTACCACGTTCCAGTATGCTAACAGTTTGGGTTTGGGTTCCATGGGAGGACCAATGATTTGACATAATTGGGTATCTTGAGAAATGCAAAACTGTATATTGTTTGTAAATGTTAATAATATTGTATATGTTCGATATATGCATGTGATTATAGTGTTGTACTGACTTATGTATATTACATTTAGTGGGATAGCCATCTGATCTTACTAGTACACTGTGGTTGTGTACTAATATTGCACTTGCTCTTTCTTTGTTAGGTATAGGGCATCTTCAGGCGGCTATTGACAGACCTCGCTTAGAAGATCAGTGATAACTTTCGAATTCAAGGGTGAGCTAGTTCTTCTAGGCTGCCATGAGTTTTATTTCCGTCTAGGTCCACATTTCGGACTTGGACTTTTCTAGTTAGTTGTTAGTTCATTAGTTCGGGTTGTATCCCTTCTTGTTTAGACTTGTTCAACTTTAGCTGTTTTGGTATATTGACTCTCAGGTTCTAGGCATATTTTCCGCAGTGTTTAATTGTTAGATCTTTTGGAAGTTTATGGGAACTTTAGTTTCTAGCTATTTAACTTGTTTCCGTAACTTAAATACCTGAGTTCTTTGGTTCTTTGGTTAGCTATTTAGTATTAATGGTTCTCCCACCAGAGGGTTAGTGTGGGTGCCAATCACGACAGTCTAGGTCATGACAGGTATATAGTATTAATCATGTATTAAGAGATAGTATTCTAACAATTTTCAAGATTAAATATCTAAGTGGGAGATTGTTAGTGTATATACTATTAACAATGCATTTTGATATAGTATATTATAACAATTCTGATGGTTAAAAGTCTAAGTGGGAGATTGTTGGGATATATAATATTAACCATATCTTAAGATATAATATTTATTATAGAATAAATATTTATTCAGTTTTAATAGATCATATATTCGTTTATGGTGTCTGTTTACTTATATAGTACTCCCTCCATTCCATATTAATTGACTTTTTGAGGCATTTTTCATTTTTCAAATTAACTTAATTGTTCAATCTTCAAGACTATTTTTAAAATATTCTTCCAATTTTACCCTTCATTTGGATTTTCAATGTGATGACTTCAATAAATTTGACAATAATTAATAAGGGTAAAAATGGAAAACTATGTTCAATTTATGTCTTAATCTACTTTTCTTGAAGGGAGTGAAACACCTCAAATATTCAATCAATACGGAATGAATGGAGTAGATGATTTAGTGTGTAGAGTTTTGGCTTATACACAGAGGATTAAATCAACGGTTCTTATAAGCATAAATTTTTTTGTTTACTTTCTAGGATGGAAATTGGACATGCCATCGGTACGATTGTAGCACAACATTAGATGTAATTTATCCTGATTATGGGGACAATATAATTCCAACTTCTTGTGCTAGTGCATTTTGTATGTATTGAACAGGACCGAGTATAGATAGTTGTTTTAGATTGGCTGGCAAAAACATATTCTCTAAACAACATGCAAGCACAACCCAATAAAATTTCAATTATTTAAAAATACACAAATTAAGGGCATTCGATGATCAAAGCAATATGGGAAAAAAAATTAAAATTAAAATCGGCATTATGACAATTTATTCCTATTAGAGAGGCCCAACACACATCACTAGCTAAGATACAATCAGTGCAAATGAGTACAAAATTTTCAAAAGTAAACTCGGGTTTCGAAAACCAACCTTAGATGCCGATTAAATAGGATTGAAATGCTAGGCGGCAAAGAAATCCTAGTTCCGAGCACCAATCAACAACCAAAATACTAATGAAAAGCAAGAATATTGAGAATACTAACTTGGTGTGAGTTTGTGAAGTTTAAAAGCGAGGGAAAGACTTTTAAAACCTTTGGCCATATATAACCGTCCAGTTCGCGACCATTCAGTGACATTAGTCGCTTCCGCCGATCCACTCGGCGAAGTGCCGAATGGTCACTTACCCCGCCGATTTCTACAGGACCTATATTTTCTTGGGGTTTAAAATGGCGATCTTAATCGTGGACGCCGACTCGCCGAACTACCCTTGAGCTCATCGAATTTTACAGGCTCTGAGTTGAAATTGTGTTAAGCCAAACGACAAATCAAGTCGGGCACGCCGACCTCTTCGGTGATACGCCGACTGGACCATTTGCTTGCCAATCTGCATTTTCCAAATACTTTCCGCATTTAAACCTGCACAACCAACACACCATTATTTACAAAAACAAAATTAAAACATTTAAGGGTTTTGGGTTGCCTCCCAAACAACGCCTTAGTTACCGTCGTGGCACGATGCAAGTCAACACTCAAACCTCATTTTTGGGGTTAGCCATAGTATCACTAGGCAACCCCCTGTTTTGCTGCGAGTTGAGAAGGGTCAACGCATGACCCATAAGGTTCTCGAGCAGTTCGACAAATTTGGAATGAGAACCAATCATTTGCTTCATCACTTTGATGTTCGCCTTCATTTCTTCAAGCTCTCTATCCTGCCCAGTCACCTTGTGGAGAATGATTGAGAGCATTCCCTTAATGTGTTTAACCTCATTGTCCTTTGGCCTTCTTCGCTCATGAAGAGGGATGTATTTATCCTTCCTTTTGAATTGGACTTCGATCTCCACCATCTTTTTGGCCAACTTATACATCTGAGTCATTAGTGCAGCCAACATGAAGTCGTTTTCAACTTCTTAGTTCGTTTCAGCCATTTGATCAAGCAGTTGGATTGTTATCACATATGGCTGTTTTGCATTTCCTCCCAGAATGAGTTGGTCGACCAACACCTTGTTTCCGGGACCAAGACTTCTGTAGAAACATTCAAGGAGGGCTATGTCTGGAATGTCATGAGTTGGGCATTGAATTATCAGTTCTTTAAACCTTGCCCATGACTTAAGGATCCATTCACCTTCCAATTACTTGAAGGTTAGGATGCGATCCCGGAACATCATTACTTCTAATGGAGGAAACTCCATTAGATCCCAAGTATTGTTCGATCTACTCACCTCCCCTGCTTTAAAGTACCAACAAGCAAAACAAAACTAAAAATTAGGTAAGTAAACTACGATTAACAAAAACAAAATTCGTCTTAACCAAAAAATTTCACGTTACAACACTCCCCGGCAGCGGCGCCATTTTAATGTTTGCATAATCAAGACACAACTTCCAATTCAAGTGTCTATGATCGTACAATACTAATATAACCCAACCGAATGGGTTGGGGTAGAGTCCCAAGGGAGCGGTTCCTGAAAATTAAATGTTAAGGGCAAAAGGTGTTAAAGTTAACCGTAGCGAAAAACATTATCGAGTATAAACATACTAAATCTAAAAGGGATGACTCAAGCATCAACTATCAATGGGGGTTTGTAGTCAAGTAACAACTAAAAAACAGTAAAATTATAAGAAAACGAGTTATAGAGACATGATTCTTGGGATGTGACAGGAATACGGGATAGACTAGACTATCAGGTACATGCTTTTGATAGTGAATTGTTGAACATTTGTGACCAGGCTAGACTATAGTGGGGGTAAATTCTCTCTCGAGCAACTTACCCCGATTCAACTCGGTTTCTCTTGAACACCGACTTACCGCTTTAAGCACAGCCTCCGCCTTAGCCTATTCACTCTCTCAAGCTGAATGTGTGGGAGAAGGACTAGGATTCACTCTCTTGAGTTGAACCTATGTCGACCCAATACCCCCGGCTATAAATTTAGTAGTCTTAGTTTTACAACCTCTCTCTCGAGCAAGCCGAAAATACTTGGATGAAATCGTATTTGCAACTACAACTACATTAAGTTCATACACTACTACTAAACGAAATAACATTTAAACAACAAATAAACCATCAACAAGCAAGACCCAACATATAATCTAACTCGTATTCACAAAATCACACCCCAAGAATTGGGGTTTTACCTAGACATGAAAAAGAGATAAAAATCAATACCAAAAGATGTTACTATCAAATGGGTACGATAAATAAAGTCTTTAAACACTTCAAGGATGAAGATTCTTGAAGAGCCACTTCCAATTTCTTGGAGTTGAAACCCTTTGAATCTTAAAGACTCAAGAACAATGTCTCCAAAAATATAAAAATTGTTATATTCCAAAACTTAGTTCCCTAATAGCTTGAAAACTAAGCTACAAATTTAAGCGGGTATTTATAGCTGTCAAAAAATGTGTTGTGAAGGATCCACTCGGCGCAGTTAGTCGGGATCGCTGAACTACTCGGCGATCCGCCCTTTGGTCTGGTACCTCGACTTTTAGCTTTTGCCTTCAGCATCTTTGCATTCTGAATCATTGGGCGATATGGTGATGCTTCGCAGAATTGCTCGGCGATTCGCCGACTGCTCCTTTTCCTCGCAGACTTGACCTTTTTCTTTAGGGCTAAACACATTGGAACATTAGGCGAGGTTGTAGGCCTTTCGGCGAAACGCCTAATGGATTAGGCGATCATCAGGCCATCTTCTCTTCCTTCTTTCAGCCACTTTGTTCCTTTTTGCCCGATAGCGTTAATGCTTTGTCTCTCAACTCAAATACCTGAAACGTAAGGATTTTCATCAGGTATAGAGACAAAATATGCATTTGAGGACACTAATTCTATCAAAATATAGCCCTAAGTGAGTCCCAATTGTGGACTCATCAGTCATGTGGTTTGTACAACCACTATCAATCATAAAAAAATTAGGTTTTTTGGTTGAAAAACAAGTTACCACAAATAATTGGTCGTCCTCTTCTTCAGTAGTGACTTGGGCAATTTTTTCATCTTTTTGAAATTCACTTTCGCAAATCACAACTTCATGACCAAGTTGTTTGTAGTTGCATTGTGCATCTGCTTTTTGCCAACATTTACGTGGAGGATGTCCATTTTTTCCACAGTGCTGACAAGGTGGGTAATTTTTCAAAAATTTACCCATGCTTTGAGTTTTGTGGCTGGCTACTAAAGCTCCTTCAACCATGTCATCTAGCATCATAAGTCTCCTTTGTTCCTGAGCCTGCAAAGAATTTAACAATTTTGCCAAGGTAATTTTGGACCGATCTTGTGTGTTTTCCAAGGTAGTTATACATGATTCATATCTTTCTGGCATTATTACAAGAAATTTTTCAGCAATTCTTGTATCTTTAAATTCATTGCCTAGTAATGTTACCTTGTTGACAATACCAAGCAATTTGTAAGAGTATTCCTTGACTGTTTCCGACTCTTTCATTCTCTTGTCACGACCCAGACCGTAGTGATTGGCACCACACTAACCCTCTGGTGGGAGAACCATTACTACTAACCAACTAATCCCAAAACTAAAAATTTAAAGATAGAGAAGCAGGTTTAAATGCAGAAATAAAGTGAAGTTCCCATAAACTCCAAAAGTCTAACAAATCGTTACTAAAACATTGTGAAAACCACCCCTAGAATCTGAAAGTCAATGTACAAAAATATCTAAAGTTCAACCAGTCTAAAGAAAATGGGTACAACCCAACTAAACATACGAGTAAGTCTAACTAGAAAGTCTGAGTCCGGAAAGAGTGGACTAAAACATAGAGGACCCATGGCAGCCTGAAAGAACTGACTCACCCTTGAATCCAATCTTGCTCACAAGTCCAACTATAATGTCTGAGTCCGAAAAGAGTGGACTAAAACATAGAGGACCCATGGCAGCCTAAAAGAACTAGCTCACCCTTGAATCTGATCTTGCTCACTAATCTTCTAAAAGAGATCTGTCAGTAACCGCCTGAAGATGCCCTGTACTCAATAAAGAAAGAGAAAGTGCAGTATCAATACACAACCACAATGTACTGGTAGGATCATGCTGCTAATCCATCAAGTGAAACATATATGAGTAGTCACTACATAGTAAACATGCATATACCGAACAATTACAATATCAGCTATCATTTCAGGAGAAATGTGTCATTCCTCATTTTCAATAATACGCATATATGACAAGTCAATTGTCCTCTCATGGAACCCAGACCCAAACTATTAGTGTGCCAGATCGTGACACTCGATCCAAGTTAGTGTGTCAGAATGTGACACCTGTTCCAATATGTATGTCGATACGTGACATCCGATCCCAGTTTGTGTGTCGAAACGTGACACCCAATCCATTCAACATGCCACAATCACAATCACAATGTACATTCTCATAAATCATACAATCAAGTGTTGATTCATGGCTTACAAATATTCATTCATACTCATTTGCATTAGATGTGATCAATAGTGCAACATTCGCATAGATACATGCATTACAATAAAGCAAATACTAACATACATTACACAAACATGAAATCAAACCATCACCTACCTCGAAAACAAGCTTGAATCCTTCTATGGCACCCGAATCTTCACTTTCAAGATTTTTTTTGCTTGTTCTAGGTCTACAAACAATTAATATACGCAAGGATCAACAATCAAAGGTCTAATTATTCGGATTATAACAAACCCAATAACCCAAGACTAAACCCATGATCCTAAGGTGCAACTAGGGCTTTTTCCCACCATAAACTTCAAGACAAAACCCTCCCCCAATGATAAATACCCATAAATTTACGTTCTACGGATCAAAAAACTGATTGGGGGGTAAAATCCTTACCTTTAGCACTAAAAGTCATGGAAAACAGCCAAGAAATCAGTTGGGGTCATCTCCTAACTCAGAAGAACGAAGTTTGCAGAATAATGACATTTTTGGGGTTTATTTCCGACATAAGTCGTGGCTGTTCAGCCACAGCGGGACCCAACCCGCCATAGCGGCCTCGCCCTGGCGGAATTTATCCCACCCTGGCGGTTTACACGGAGATAGAAAGTCGGAATTAGAGTTTCAAACCCTCATTTCACAATACACCTTCAACCCATGATATTCAAAAGCTAACATTCACGCTAAGACCAGTTTTGAGAGTTCTACTCTCCCGATTTGATTCCGTAAAGTCGTACGGTTTCCTTAACGTCTTACTACTCATGCGATCAAATTCATTATTGGATCTATCATTAATTATCTAATTTCCCTAGACTCTCCTGACTCCGATTTCATCCAAATCTAGACTAGGCTAGGAGATTTTAACTTACTACCAAAAAGTTTTCTGACCCAAATTTTTTCCTCAATGGCTTTTCTATAACTCTGCAATTTGAATTCCCTCATTAAATTTAATACCTTCATTCGTTGTATTCTTTCATCTCCAATATATTATTTCATCAGATAATTCCAAATTTCTTTTGGTGATGTGAGAGTCATGATTTTCGTGAAAACAGTTGTCGAAACAGCAGCAAACAAAGTTGTTTTTGCCTTCAACATAATGGTTTTATTTTCCTTGTAAGTCTTGATTTGGGCCACGGTGGGATTATTTGGCAGCGGATTAATTTCATAATCCTCTTCCACGGCTTTCCAAAGATCAAGAACCTCCAAGTAAGTTTCCATTCTCACGGCCCATAGTTTATAATTCTCACCATCAAAAATAGGAGGAGCCATTCGTTAAAAAATATTTTTGGAATCTATTTTTCTACTCACAGGTCCCTCTAGAAGAAGGCTCTAGAAACCAATTGTTGGTTTTTTTAATTAAGAAAATAACAGAGAAAGACTTTGAGAGAAAAAATAATGCAATATTATCAAAGGGAATAATTTTATTAATAATTCAAAGACATGCATTTATAGATATAATTCCTAACTAAAAATAGAAAAATAAGTTGCTAACTTATCAGTTTAATTCAAATAACAAATAAAAATAACTAACTCCTAAATATAAGTCAAATAGGACTCTAATAACATAATTAAAAAAGCCTAAAAATAGCTAACTATTTTATTTCTGCAATATCCTGAGACATATTCTCAACAAATCCGACACATGAAATAAGTTAAGTAGTGCTCTAAAGGAAATAAATCATTAAATTAAATTCGTCAGTAATTTAATTTATTGATTAATATATGTATTCTAAACATGGTGAATTACATAAGTGTTTAATGGGGAATTTCAAAATATAAATAGAGGAGTGCAATTACGAATTTCTAGTGGAATGATTTGTAATTTATTATGGTAAAATAATTCAAATTAATTATATGTAATTATTTTCATAATAGGAAGCCTCAGTAATTAATTATGTGGTCCCTACAGTGCCCATATTTAACTAGAACTCAGAATCCTATTTCTAAGGAGAAAAAAGGAGACTAGAGTGAGTTTTTCTTTCAAAAAGAAAATTGTCGTGTATTTTTCTGTTTGAAGAAAATAGATTGTGTTTTTTTCTCCTTTTTGGATTGGGAAGAAGTCCCTATAAGTAAGGATTCTCCTAACCTAGAAAAAGATTGAAGGTTTCTATTCATACTTGCCCATCCAAGTATTGAGAGAGTTCGGATGTGAATTTGGGATCATTGTAGAAGACTATATAGTTGTTGTCTATCTTGTGGATTCACTCGAAGATCTGTCTAACTTGGGAATTCGCTTGAAGAAAGATCTGTCTAATTTGTGGATTCGCTTGAAGGTATCTGGTCACACTTCAAGAGGTACTTCTTGAAATAAATTTCAGCAAGTTTATGTGTCCTAGCATAATTGTATACGTTCTAGCATAAACCATTTAGTTAACTATTATTCATGTAAGCAATAAGATTATGGTATGCTTCCGTTGTGCATATAATTTTCTAACAGTAGTAACATTAGAGCTTCTACTAATTGGGGTTCCCTGATGTTTTTTTTTTACATTGTTTGATGACACTAGCTAAATCTTCCTGTTTGGTTGCAATTTAAGATAAATAATTTTTAACGACATCTTATCAGAGGTAGATAGGGCAATATGTTCTATTGGTCCAACTAAACCTAGTATTTTCAATATGAAACACAAATAAATACTTGAAAAACAACTAAAACTATTAAAAGTGCAAAAAGAATATCTAATTGTGAACACATAATTTCAAAGGTACAATGAGATTAGCATTAAGCATCTTAAAGATTTAAAGGTTGAACTTATCTAGTTTAAATCTTAAATCATAAATCTATCTACGCATGATGTCATTATTCCGAGTTTCAATTTCTAGAAAGCAATCATGAACAAATTATAATAAGAAGCTTCTAAAGCCCCACAAAACACTCCAACTTTTGATTTTTCAAACAACAAAATGATAACTTTCAATATATTTTGTGGGGTAATATAACTTAGACGGATACTCGAATTTTAGAAAAACAATATTTTTCTAAAATCATACTCCACTAAATTTGCCTAAAATTTAAGGGAATTTTTGGGAATACAAGATTTACCTAAATAAATGTGACAAGGAAAACTTTATAATATTTTAGAATAAGAGAGAGTTATACATCGTTATCACATATTACACCCTTGTAACGATTTATATGCACATGTTTACCTAAAGTTATATGGTTACAAACATAGATATGCATATTGGTGTATTCACATAGAAAACACACAAGTTTTAAAATTAAGATAATAAATTTGAAACTTATATCACATCATAAAATAAAGCATAATAAAATTTTGTATGTATGTTGGTATGTTTTATGTTGTTAGTACATATAGACAATTATGCTTTATTAATAGTACAAGGATGCACAAACTATCCAGTGTACATAACATAGGAAACTGGACAATATAGATCAGTAATTATATTATGAACTAAATAATGCAGTTAAAATAAAAAAGGGATTCAAAATCTATATTAAATATCAATAAAAATAAAATATGTCGTATATCATCCATTAAAGTTCATGAGACATAAGTACTTAGTTATGTTTGGCTTTGAAAAAGTAAGAAAAAACATATAACTTACTAAATTGGAAAACTAAAAGACCATTGTTCTAAGTTGAAAACTATTTCTAATTTTGAAGTTTTCTTGAACTTTCTTGAGCTTTGCCAAAATAACTTGATGTAGAAAGGTCCCACCAAAATCAAGTCATTGGGCCTGTAATAAGTTGACTAGTTGTATTGAAGTTACAAAGGAATGCACGAATTCTCAATGTAAAATAGCAAATAACAACCACTTTCCTCTTGCAGATGGGGCAAGTGTTCTGGATCTTGTTACACTCAATGAGGCAAGTGTTCTAGATCTTGTTCCAGTCAATGGGGCAATCAATATTTCCACAATCATTTCTTGCAAGGTCTTCCCTATCAAAATGCTCCTCCAAAGACACAAAGAAAACTTTAAGTTAGCAATGAACTTCTTCGATTGTAATGACCTGTTCCCATAGTTATGGAAAAGCCAATGGAGAAAGAATTTGGGTCAGAACACTTTTCAGTAGTGACTTGGAAATTTCTAGCCTAGGCCAGACTTGGATGAAATATGAGTCAGATGAGATCTAGGTAAATGTGGTAATGAATAGGGGAAGGGGGGTTTAATTATGATTATGATCACATGAGTGGATAGCCAATACATTAAGGGGATTGTACGGCTTTACAAAATCAAATTCAGGCGACTAGAACTCCCAAAACTGATCTTGGCGTAAAAGGGTAGTTTTAGAATGTCCCGGGTGGAAGGTATGTTGTGAAATAGGAACTTGGAACTCAAATTCCAAGCTTCTGTATCAGTCGAAGCCACCAACGTGGGGTTGCTGTGGAGGGATGGGGTTCCCCATGGCGGGCCAGTTGGGAATTTAAGTCAGGAAAAACCCCAAAATTGTGATTTTTTGCAAACTTTGTTGTTGAGAGCTAGGAGATGACCCAGGGCGATTCTTGACAGTGTTCGACGACTTCTAGTGCTAAAGGTAAGAAAATTACTCTCTTAATCCGTATTTCAATTCCTAGAACTTAGAATCCTGGGTAACTATCATTAGGGGAGGGTTTCGGCCTGAAGTTGATGGTGGGAAAAGCCCTAGTTGAATATTAGGATCTTAGATTTTTCCTTGGATTGATAGTTTGATTATAATCTGGGTAAATTAGGCCTTGTTTAGTGAACATTGAATTAATTACTTGTGTTAAGACCAAGTACATGTTGAAAGAATCTTGAAAGGGAAGGTTCAAGTGGCTTAAGAGGATTCAAGCTTGGTTTTAAGGTAGGTGATGGTTCAATTTCCTGTTTGTGTGACATATGCCAGATAATTGCTTCATTGTATGCATGTGTGTATGTGAATCGTGAAATATGAATATGTGTGAACAACTACATGCCATGAATTGTTACTTGACCATGTGACTATATGTATTATTCATTATGGGGTGGTTGTGATTATAGTTGTGATTGTGGTTGTGCTTATTGTATCAGGTGTTATGTTACGACACATACATTGGATCAGGTGTCACGTTCTGACACATATATTGGACGAGATGTGATGTTCCGACACACACATTGGATCGGGTGTCACATTTCGACACACTAATAGTTTGGGTATGGGTTCCATGAGAGAACCACTTGTGATTATTATGCTAATGTCTACCTGTCAATGATATTGGGAAATTCTATGTTACTCCTGAAATGCTAATTGAACTATGTATTTTGTAGATGTGTGTTTACTGTGTAATAATTTCCTCCTTGTATTTCGTTGACTAGAGTAGCCGCGTGATCCTACTAGTACATTGTGGTTGTGTACTTATGCTGCACTTAGTCATTCTTTGTTGAGTACAGGGCATCTTCGGGCGGCTATTGATAGACCTCAGTTAGGAGATCATTGATCGAGACCAGATTTAAGGGTAAGCCAGTTCTTACAGGTTGCCATGGATTCTCTATTGTTTAATCCATTCTTTTCGGACTCAGATTCTATAGTTAGATTTATTCATATGTTTAGTTTTGGGGTTGCACCCCCTATCCTTAGACTTGTTAATAGGTAGAGTTTTGGTACAATGACTTTCAGGTTCTAGGGGTTGACTTCCGCAATAGTTGTTTAAATTGTTTATTTATAACATTTGGAGTTTATGGGAACTCTCTTTCTATCCATCATTTAAACCTGCTTCAATATCCTTAAATGTTTAGTTTTTTGTTAAGTTGCTTAGTTGGGTTGTAGTAATGGTTCTCCCACCGGAGAGTTAGTGAGGGTGACAATCACAGCGGGTTGGGTAGTGACAAAGTTGGTATCAGAGCCCTAGGTTTGTTGATTTCGTTTTACCAAAACAAGTCTAGTAGAGTCTTGTGGAATGGTATGGCGATGTCTGTACTTTTCTTTGAGTGGCTACAGGACTTTAGGAAATCTCTCTATCTTTTTCTCTCTTCGTGCTATGACTTTACTCCAATTGGTATCTGGTGATCCAAATTGGTACCTAATTTTCTTTCACTTTTCTTTTTGCAAATGGTTAATACGCGATACAATGACTTCCGGCCGTAGCCCTTATTAATGAAGCAACTGAGGAGCCCGCACCAAGAGGCCGCAGTCGATTCAGGGGTAGAGAAAGAGAAAGGTGTAGAGGTCAAGGAAGGGTAGCACCCGCTAGGAGTATAGCCCTAATTGAAAATGCTCCTAGGGAAGAGGCCCCTCCTGTGCCCCAAGAACATGTACAAAAGAATGTGGAATTAAAAAATGGGTAGGATGTTGGACCAGAGGATGAGGTACAGGCTGAGACTACAAGTATTCCTCCCTTAGACCAGTGTTAGCTCAGCAGATCAAGACTTTTCTGAAGGGATTGGTCGGCCCTGGAGTCCTTTCGACTGTGCAAACGGCTCAACCCTAAACCAATCCCCTCATTACTGTTATTGTTCCCAAGGTGGATGGAGCATTAGGCACAAATGCCTTTTTCCGTCCCCTATTGGGTCCTGTGATAACTGGTATTGAGCATGATATGTTGACTAAGTTTCTGAAGCTGAAGCCGCCTGTGTTCCATGGTTCTGAGAGTGAGGATATCTATTAGTTCGTTTTGGATTGCTATATGAGGCTTCACAAGTTAAGTATTGTACATCAGCATTGAGTAGAGTTTGTGATCTTCCAACTTCAAGGTGAAGCAAAGCAGTGGTGGAGAGCCTATGTGGAATGCATATCACATGTCTTACCCTCACTCACTTTGACGCAATTCCATGCCTTGTTTATGGAAAACTATGTGCCTCGGACTTAGAGGGATCGCAAGAAGGATGAGTTTATTGCTTTGGAACAGGGATGTATGATTGTAGCTGCTTACAAGGCTAAGTTGCATGCTTTGTCAAGATATGCTACACATTTGGTAACTGCTGAGGAGGAGAGGATTCGTCTATTCATCAAGGGATTGAACCCCGAGTTACATGTGTTGTCTGTTCATATGACCTATGCAGGAAAAAGTTTTAATGAGGTGACAGACTTTGTGAAGAAAGTGGAGGGAGTTCGACATGATGGGCAGGTCAAGGCTTTTTCTAAGAATCCCAAGACCACAGGTAACCTCCATGGTTCTTACTCTAGAGGTTCAAGTAGGTCAACACTTGCAGCCCGGCCAATTCAGTCAGCCACGCACACTTCTACAAGTGGTTACTCGGGAACTCCACATCAAAATTTTATTCAGGATAGCCAGGGATTCGCATCTTTGGTGGGAATCAGGTTGTATTTTGACCGCATTTTATACAATTGTGGAGAACCTGGCAATATGAGAAGAGATTGTCCCCATCCGCGCATATTTGAACCCACACAGTAGTAGACTAGAGTAGTGGTACCCACGGGCACTGGTAATAATGGAAGAGGACATCCACAAGTTAGGCGAGGAAGGAATCAGCGAGGTTGTGGAAGCCGGGGAAATGGTAATGCAAGTAGAGGAGTAGTGCAGCCAGGCAAGAAGGTTGTCTGTCAAGATGATATGGCTTAGTGTTATGCCTTTCCGAGCAAGATCAAGGCTGAGACATCAGATATGGTGATCACATGTACTATTCTTGTCTTTGACCAGATAGCTACTATTTTGCTTGATTCGAGTTCTACTTATTCATATGTGTCAGTTCAGTTTGCCTTGGGATTTGATGTGAATGGTGATGTACTTGATGACTGATATGCTCAAATTACACTTCCTTTCAGAAGCGTAAGCGATCGTTATCAAGTAAAGAACCCAACTTGTAGGTTGAGATCGATCCCACAAGGAAAATGGTTTAGACTTTACTTTTAACCAACAATTATATTCAATTAGTCAAATTATTTCCAGAAACAGGTAATAAAAAGGGGGGTTGTACTTGTGTGAAACAAATAGTAAGAACTTAATAAGTAATCAATAATTAAACTCAACTTTGGTTGTTATCAAGATAAGAGAAATA
>JAJOOR010032976.1:0-32908 GCA_036250505.1 Solanum acaule | reverse complement strand
TATATACAGCTAAACAAGTTTCCGGTAACTTCCGAAACACATTTTTAGGAACTTTTTGGGTCAAATTCAAATATAATCATTTCTTTAAGTTCTCGACTCCAAACTCACATGTGAGGCTCTAGTTTAACTCTATCATTTTCCGAGTCGTTACAAGATGCTAATGAAGTTGTAACCTTATCATACTTCAAGCAAAACTTGAATACCTTTTCCATTAGTAAATTGAGAAAGCTAGCTGTTGTACTAATTGATTTGATCAGTGAGCTAATGACTCAGAATGATCTCGTGAACAATAGCCCAGCCATCTCTCAAGATGGAAAAATTTCTCTAGTTACCCAAATATCTGATATTGAAAAACAAATGGCTGTTCTAGAAGTTGAAAATCTAGAACTGAAGGAAAAGATAAAAAAGGTGACTACTATGGTTTCTAAAGGAAAAAACGAGGCCAACAGCTTGCAGCTGGAGCTTGAAAATAAGCTGCAACATTGCTGAAATGAAGATGAAATTGACTCTAGAATGAAATCTTGTTTTGGAGAGGGACCTGGTTTATGTAAAAGAGGAACCAGACATATCCCTCAAATGGAACACTTCTTCTATGATTCTTACAAATTTAATAAGTCAGGGTAACAACAATAGACGAGGGCTGGGTTGTGGGAAGATAGATCTTCCATACTATCCTCACAACAAATATGTTTCTGCTGCTGATAATTTGCTATGTGTGTATTGTGGTCGAAATAAACATCTTAAGAAAGATTGTCCTGTCTGGAAAAAACATGAAGGAAGTTGTTCAAACTATTCCAAATAGTGGAACATACAGAAGAAGGGACCTGGTCTTGCTTTTGGTCCTGAGTTGAAGAAAACCAGTCTGCCTTACTGGACAAACGATTTTCTTATCACTCCGTTATCTGCTTACTGGGAACTCATCTCAAATGGTCCCCAAGGCTAACAAGTGATTTGATGTGCAAGTGAGAGGAGGTAACATCAGTCAATGTTGGTTCATGAATAGTGGATGCTCAAAGCACATGAATGGATAAACTAAAAACTTCCTCTATCTCAAGGCACTTCAAGGTGGATGTGTCTCTTTTGGCAATGGCAAGAATGTGTACATTCTTGGTGTAGGCAGGACTTGAAAGTCCGTGGAACACTTTATTGAAGTTGTGTACTATATCAATGGTTTAAGTACAATCTTTATTTGTGATGAACGAAATAGAGTTAATTTCTTATCAGATAAATGTGTGGTCACAACTTGATCTCTCAGATGGTGATTTTGACATAAAAGAGATGCAAGAACATGTTTATTGTTGCTCTAAGCACTGTTCGTAGTAACATTCTCACTTTCATTAGTGCTCAAGGTGAGAATACTGATCTATGACACATGAGACTTGGTCATGCGAGTGCTTCTCCATCGAACAAACTTGTGTAAAGGGACCTGGTTCATAGTCTTCCAGAGATAAAATTTGCAGATGAAAAAGTTTGTGATACTCGTGCTAAGGGGCAAACCAGCTCATCATTCAAATAGAAGAAGAAAGTGAATATAATTAGACTTCTTGAGCTACTCCATATGTATATGTATGGTCTAGTGAAGATTTAGAGCATAGAAGGAAGGAAGTATATTTTTGAGATCGTGGATGACTTCTCAAGGTTCACTTGGACTAGGTTTCTATTTTACCAACATGTGTTTGATCAGGTAAATCCTCAACAATAGAAAGCCTAAATTGAGTTATCTAAAGGCTTTTGGTTGTAAATGATTTGTTCTAAACAATGGGAGGGATGATATTGGGAAGTTTGATCCCAATAATGATGAAAGAGTATTTTTGAGATATTCTTCCTCCAGCAAGGCTCATCAGGTGTCAAAATGATAAAATAAAAAATTGTGTGCATTGAAAAAGGTGTTCATGTGATTTTTGATGAGTCTAGAAGAATTGAGAAGTTGAAAAACAAAGAAGATTCGGAGATGGAAGAAGCAGAGTTAGAGAGATGGTCTTAACAGTGATCTTGCTGAAGAATATCCTCTTCACGAATCCAGCAATCCCAAAGAAACTGATACAAATGATGAACTTGGTCTGGTAGACAATGCTTAACAAAGGTGATGCAATTCAAACTAATAATGCATATTTTGAAGGTGAGAATGAAGAAGCTGATCAAACTATGTTTGAAAGAAGCTAAGTATGACACTTGGTTCCTCAACCAGCTGACAGGTTGTCCAAGTTCCTCTTTGACAATGGTTCAAAAGAGATCAAGCAAACTTCTAAAGGTACCTTCGTTTTTCAAGAAAAGTACAACAAATTGCTGAAGAAGTTCCACATTATGGACGCTAAGACAATTGATACTCTTATGGAGACCAACTCGAAGCTAGATGCTTATGGACTTGGTCCATATGTTAATGATACAATGTATAGAGGAATCATTGGATTCTTGCTATTTCTCATTGCTAGTAGATCAGACATTGTGTTCAGTGTTGGAGTGTGTACAAGATACAAAGCTTGTCCCAAGGAATCCCACTTGAAGGTTGTTAAGAGAATCTTGAGGCATTTGAAGAAAACAGGGACCTAGTTCTACTTTATCCATCAGGAGATTATTTTGGAAGAATATGGTGATGCTGCTTTGGTTGCTCTTTCAACAACTGAGGGAGAGTATGTAGCAGATGCAACTTAGTGTGCTCAACTCATATGGATCAAACAACAACCTAAATCTCTTAGAGAACCTGGCCGAGATAAACAAATTGAGGATTAAGGATGCTGACACTTGACTAAATAGATCTTGCCTGAAGCAATCAATCCTCTCATGAATATGCAAAGGGAGCAGGTATCCTTGTTTTTCAGTTATGTATGTTTTAGAATATTCATTCGTATACCTTTTGTAGGTATACACACATGGAGAAAGTGCTGAAGGAAAAGGGAGGTCGGGATAGATCTAGGCAATTACAATCAAACTACAGAGAGGGACCCGGTCCGTTCTGGAAGGTTAGCACTATTAACATTGCATTTTGAATTATACATGAGAACCGTTGCAATTGCCACGTATCGGTCATCCACGTATCTAACCATTTTACATTTTTTTGAATACCAAATGACACTTTCCTTCACCTGATACACCCTTTCACTTCAATTTCTTTCAATCTCCATAGAGAATTCAAAACCCTTTCCGAAATCAGAAATTTTTAAAACCCTCTTTTCTCCTTTCTCAAAAACACTTCCAAATGTCTAAACCCTTTGTTCCTACTGGAGAATTTCCTGATGAAGATATTTTTGAGTGTGAAGAGAGACCAGGTTCAGCAAGCAAAAAAAGAAGGTGGAAAAGATGATGTCCAAAAAGGAAAGGGTTGATATCCTGAGAACTCAAAGTATTGCGAATGGGAGGGTGTCTGACTTTGAAATGAAAAACAAAATTAGGCATAAGGAGTCTGTTTGATGATGTAGCGATTCAGGGAGGGACCCATTTGTTTGAGGGTCACTTACATGTGTGGTAAGAGTCAGAAGTGAGTGATATCTATTACATCATGGTTGTTACTTATGGGAGTCTAAATACTTAGGTAGGTAACTATCCCTTCCATCTGAATGAGGAAATTTTGGGAGACATTCTGAATATGTCCAGGGAAGGGACCAGGTTGATTGTTGGAGGATCTGTCTTACTATCGTTTACGCAGGAAATCAACAAACTCCAAAATCTCAGTGGTACAAGTATTCCTAAGAAGCATTTTAAAAGGGAATATCAATTGTTCTTTGAGTTTGTTAATAAGGTGTTGTTTCCTAGATAAAAAATGAAACGGTTCCTCGGCTACTAATCTGTTCATCTTGGAGGCCTTGAGTAATTTTGAGTTTACCAATCTTCTTTTCATTATGCAAGAATACATGCATAAGATCATATCTGCTAAGGATGGTAAATATTGGTACCTTTTGACTTGGAATGTGAATGTATTGAAGGGAAGATAAGTAACAAAAGTAATGTGTCTATGTTGTTGGTGGAACATGAGAAACTCAAGCTTGATTTGGAGCTATGACAGTTGATCTTGCTAACAGGGATACTAAAATAGTTAGTTTGAAGGCTCAACTTCTGAAAACATAATCATAGGGACCAGGTTGAGAAGAACTGGCAGCCCTGAAGGTTCAACATAAATCCCAGGCAGAAAAGAATGTGAACTTCAAGAGAGGCTTCTAAGAAACCATGCTGAGGCAAATCCTCTCCTAATCTTACTCTTTAAATCCCTTGTTCCTAAGCCCCTCTCTCTTCCTAAATTCCTGTGTCAGTCCTCGTTCCTCCTTTTTTTATTGAAGCTCTATGGGTATTGTCCTGATTCTTATTCGTAATAATATTTGAAATGCTTTGATTGATAATCCTTTATTTATGAATGAAAAGGGCCTTTTTCTACTAACTTGTCTCATTACTTTATGCATTTTTACTCATGCTCAGTGTTGCCCAAGTGGCCATGAATTTTCTTGAATTGCATTTCTGTCAATTTGGTTTACTTCTTTAACCTTTTTTTTTATGATATCAAAAGGGGGAAAATTGTTAAGGTATGAGATAAATGTTAGCTACTTGAAGAGGACATGGTCATGCCGATAGGGGGAATCAATGCTAGTTACTTGAAGAGGACATGGTCAGGCCGATAGGAGGAACTAGGGAAGGGGGGAAGAAGTTGAACAAGTTTGTCATCATCAAAAAGGGGGAAAATGCTATTTCATTGTTGATGTGAAGTTTTGATGATTTAATAAACTTCGGGAATGATGAAACAAGGGGACTAATGCCAGTTACCTGAAGAGTCATGCTAATAGGGGGAACTGGTAAAAGGGGGAAGAAGTTGAATAAGTTTGTCATCATCAAAAAGGGGGGAAATGTTATTTTGAAGCAGATGTTAAATTTTGATGATTTAAAAAACTTCAGGATCTAACATGGGACAAGATCAATGAAAGACTAAATCTTCTAGTATTGGGACTGGTGACAGGGGAAATGAATGACTAAACTCAGTGTGAGGTATGTTTATTTGTCGTCATAAAAACTAGGGGAAAATGTTGTATTCTAGGTATTTTGATGATTCTCACAAATGTAGGGATCCAGTTCCTACCAGAGTGCTCTCGTCCAGGTTCAAAATGGTGTACAACTGTAAAGCTGTCTTGTCAGGTTGGTTGGTGAAAAATGCTCATACTTCACCAATAGGAAAGGCGGACGAGGTTGTTTGTTTCAGTGGTCAAAACTCTTGTTGGTGATTGATATATACAACAATAAACAAACAACATTATTCATTCAAAAAGAGAGAGAATTAGCAAGTCTTTTCAATAACTCACGCATCAAAGAACACACTGCAAAAGACCTAGTCCCGAAAAGAATGCTACATGAAAAAGATGAAAAGACAGCTGTCGAAAAGCTACCAACTCTGATGTGGTTGGTGCACGTCTTTTTAGAGAAGAAAGCTCTCAGCTAATGGTCTCGTCCCAAGGGGTTTGTGTCCATTTTGATATAGTCTCTTCTCACAAGACACAAACTCAAGATCTGGCAAACAAAGTTTTGAATTTCTGAAAATTCATAAGCTTAAAAATAAGAAGCCATCTAAAGAACACTGCTCATACTCAACAAGGGACCCGATGGAGTGCTGAAGCATCTTTGTTGTATTTTGAGCTTTGTGTCTTATGTGCTTATATTGTAAATCTACTTCTAAGTTATAAAGGATAGTAGATTGGTTGTTTGTCTAAGTCTTTAGTTTGAGTCGTATTAACTAGAGTTAGTTAGTAGAATCATGTATATTTTAGTCAAGCCTTTTTACATCATTGTTTTGATGTTCTCTTGGGTAGACTTGCCTAGGAGTGTCAACTAGAGTTAGTTGATGTTTGGGTGCAACAGGGTTGCTGCTTGTTTAGCTCTCATTGTTGATATCGGAGTTGGTGGTTAGAGTTAGCCTTGTTTGGTTCTTAAAGTCTAGATCAACTAGAGTTAGTTGGTTTAGTAGGCAATAAAGTTATTGCTTAGTTTTCCTTTGTAGTAGAGTTGCTACAATAAGGGGGAAGGGATTAAAGAGTTTCAATTCCTAGGTTTCAACAGTTTGCAATCTTAAACTTTGCTCCATTTGAACGAAATGGAGTTTGGGTTGAAATCCTGTGAGTACAAGTCGTGGTTTTCACCGCCCGTGAGCAAGGGGGTTTCCACGTAAAATCATTGTGCCTGATCTACTTTGAGATATTTATTTTCTACACTATTATTCTATATTGGACCTAGTCCTATGATCACTGATGGACGCATACATTCGAACAACTTCGTTCTCTTTCATGAGCATCTAACCTTTATTCAACCTTGTCTCTTCGAAGTTCAAGAAACTTATGCTAGAAAGACTTCAAACATATGCGTGCATAGTATTCTTGGTTTCAATACATTTGAATAAATATTTTCTTTTAAAAAAGACATCAAAGTAAATTAACTTTCAATCATATCTTAAAGTCTCCTTATTTTTCTGATGCCTTAAGCTTTAGGATTACTTCTCTTTATCTACTTTTGTGATGTTTTAGAAACATAATCTTGCTATTTGGTGGAGCTGCGTGATAATCACTTATGTGTGGAGAAATCACTGTAGAACCATTGTCCCATTTGTTATGATGTTTGAGTCAACTCTTCATTTGACTTTTAATGCATTAACTTTCTCATATAGTTTGTGTGGAACTATACACTAATAGTAAACTTATGGTTCAATTTAGTTTCTTTTTGACTTGGTGAAAGACACCACAATTATGAACAGTGAACATACAATGCATATGGAATTCTACATTCTGATTATCCATAAGAGTAAAGTTTTATCCGTGACATGATTATTTTATATTTTGTCTCTTCATGCGAATCAACCTATCTGATTTTGAGATAGCAATTAACTTACATATTATACTCATCTCCCCCCCTTTTTTTTATAGGTGTCGCTGCCCTATATGTTCTAAGTCTAATAACAACATGTTTGAAACTTACAACTCATTCGGTGGTGAACAATTTAACCAAAGCCTATTCCAAGTTTTAAATGCATTTAGCAGAATGAGCAATGCTGGCCTGGAATTTCTGCCCATAAAGGAAATTTGAATGACACAATTAGAAGAAGGCTTGATCAATTAATATCTTACACTTGGAAAGTCATATGTAAAACATCATACCTTTTCGTTTATTGCATAAATTGGATGTCTGAGGGGAGATTGTGCTCTATGCATTATGGTTTTAAAGAGAGAAAAGCCAGAAGGTGCATCTGTTGGGCCTGGGGATGGACGTTAGTGCCTCTATAGAATTTCATTATTGGAAGTCACGACTAATGCAAAGAAGTGTGTATGGTAGTAGTTTTTTTAGTTAGATTCTTTTTGGTTAGGTGTATTTACGCTTTTATGTCAAACTTTTCTATTCATATGAGATTCTTTACTTTTGTCTATTATATCATGAATATGCATGTCAAGTGTCTTATGTGGGCCTCTCGGGGTTTTACACGCCATGTCATGTCTAGGGCGTACTTTAGGTCATGACAAACTTGGTTTTCATAGCACAAGGTTTAGAAAAAGGTCCTATCTAAAAAGCCGCGTTGAGTAGATTCTTGTTCATGAGTATGAAGAACACCAAATTTATAAAGAAGAGGCTACAAAGCATTTAAGAAACCTCACTTCTTTCATTACTCTAAAGTCTAGATCCTATCTCTATAAAGATCTTTCTCCTGAATCTTGTCCGATGCATTTCAGGATATGTCCCCTCAAAGAGATTATGTGAGAAGAAATGCGGGTGAGAATGTGGAGCCTAAGCTTCCTCAAGTTTCGGTTGATCCTTTGGCCGAGAAAGTGACTCATGTCAAATTCTGAGCCACTTTCCAAGTGTTGTCTCAAGCTACGCCGACTCAAGAAAATAGAGAAGACATTGTACCTATGAAACCAAAAGTGAGTACGACGACGACAAGGATAAAAGACTTCACTAGGATGAATCCTCCAGATTTCCGTGGTTCCAAGATTGATGAGGACCCTTAAGAGTTCATTGATGAAGTACACAAGATAGTAAGAATTATGGGATTGTCTACCACTGAGAGGGAGGAATTGGCCACTTATCAACTCAAGGGTGTCACTCAAGTTTTGTTTGAACAATAGAAAAGTGAGAGGATGGTTGATGCGGGTAATCTTGATTGGGAGAAATTCAAAGGACCTTTTCTTGATCATTTTTTCCTCTTGAAGCGAGAGAAGAAAAAGTGATTGAGTTCATTAATCTTAGACAAAGGAATATGAGTGTGAAGGAGTATGCGTTGAATTTCACTCAATTGGCTAAGTATGCTCCAACTATGATTACCAACTCTAAGGCAAAGATGAATAAGTTTGTGTCAGGTGCTTCCTACTTTGTTGTAAAAGAGTGTCGTACCGTCGTGTTGATTAATGATATGTATATATCTCGTTTGATACATTCACAAAAAATTGAGGAGGAAAAGCTCAAGGGAAAGGCAATAGAGTCAAATAGGGCAAGGACCGACGATGGTGACTTTTCTCATTCAAGGTCCGATGGACATGGGTGTCCTCAACTCCGGAAAAAGTTTTCCAGTTAGGGTTATTCCAATGCTCCGATATCGAAGTCCAACGAAGATAAGGTGTCTAACCCTAAGCTTCAAGGAGGTAGTGTTAATGGATCTTCTATTCCCGCTTGCTCAAGGTGTGGTAAGAAACATGTTGGTAAATATTTGGCCGGTATGGATGATTGCTTTAATTGTGGAAAGAGTGGTCACAAGATGAGAGATTGCCCAGTGCTTGGTACTAAGGGAAGAGATGGTATACAGGTTTAGTCTAGTTGTTCCGGTTTGAGTGCTCCAAAGCAAAACACATTCTATGCTCTTAAGACTCGACAGGATCACGAGGGTTCCTCGAATGTTGTGATCGATATGTCTAAAGTCTTTCATTTTGATGCTATGCTTTGCTTGATCCGGGTACTACATTATCCTTTGTTACTTCTTATGTAGCCATGAGATTTGGTGTTGGTCCTAAAATCCTTTTCAATCCCTTTCATGTCTCTACTCTCGTTGATTCTATTATTGCTAAGAGAGTTTATAGAAATTTCCCTTTTTCTGTTTCTCATAGAGTCATTCATATTGATCTTGTAGAGCTTGATATGTTAGATTTTGATGTTATTTTTGGGATGGATTAGCTTCATGCATGTTATGCTTCCATAGATTGTAGGACCCGATTGGTCACATTCAAGGTTCCGAACGAACCTATCATGTCATGGGAAAGGGGAAATTCTATGCCTAAGGGTCAATATGTTTCTTGTCTAAAAGTTAGGAAAATGATTTCTGAGGTTGCCACTATCACCTAGTTCAGGTTAAAGATATAGATTCCAAAACACCTACTCTTGTGTCAGTTCCGATTTTAAATGAGTGTCCAGAAGTGTTTCTTGACGACTTTCTTGGTATTTCTCTCAAAAGGGAAATAGACTTCAGTAATGACCTCCTCTCAGATACACAACCTATATTTGTTCCTCTTTATCGTATGGCCTCGACAAAACTTAAGCAGGTAAAGGATCAATTGAAGGATTTTTTTGAATAAGAGTTTTATTAGACCAAGTATCTCTCCATGGGCTGCTCCAATATTGTTTGTCCAAAAGAAGGATGGTTCTCTCCGATTGTGCATTGCCTATCGATAATTGAATAAAGTCACTGTTAATAATAAGCATCTGATTACAATGATAGATTATTTGTTTGATCAAATCCAAGGAGTGAGTTACTTTTCTAAGATTGATCTTTGGTCGGGTTATCACAAATTGAGGGTGAAAGAGAGTGACATTCTGAAGATGACTTTTAAAACTCGGTATGGTCATTTTTCATATTTGGTAATGTCTTTTTTTTTACTAATGCCTCGACGATGTGTATAAATTTTATGAATTAGGTATATAATTAATATATTGACATGTTTGTGATTGTGTTTACTGATGATATTTCAATTTACTCACTGTGTAAGAATGTGCATGTTGAGCATTTGAGGATTGTGTTGCAAATTCTCTAGGATTGTGAGTTGTATGCTAAGTTAAGAAAATGTGAGTTTTGGTTGAGGTCCATTGCTTTCCTTGTCCATATTGTCTCCGGTGAAGGTATTCAAGTCGATCCTATGAAAATCGAGGTGGTTAAGAATTTGCCTAGGCCTTTGTCCTCTTCAGACATACAAAGTTTCTTTGGTTCAACCGTTTATTATAGAAGGTCTGTGGAAGAATTTTCCTCTATTGCTTCTCCTTTCATAACATTGACTCAAAAGAAGGTGAAATTCCTATGGTCGGAAGTTTGTGATAGGAGTTTCTAAGAATTAAAGGATAGACTCATTGCGGGCCTTATATTAACATTACCAGAATGATCAGATGGTTTATTGTGATGCTTCACGAATTGGTCTTGGCTGTGTATTGATGTAACATGGGAAAGTCATAGCCTATGCTTCAAGGAAATTAAAGGTTCATGAAAAGAACTATCCTATCCATGATTTGGAATTGGTATTGGTAGTGTTTGCCTTAAAAAGATTTGGAGTCATTACTTATATGTTGTTCATGTAGATGTGTTTACCGACCACAAGATCTTGAAGTATGTGTTCACTCAAAAAGATCCAAATCTTCATAAAAAAAGATGGCTTGAGTTATTTAAAGATTACAACATGAGTGTCCTTTATCATCTAGGTAAGGTGAATGTGGTGGCTAATGCTCTTAGTCGACTATCAATGAGAGTCATTGCTCATGTTGAGGATGATAAGAAGTAGTTAGTACGTGATGTTCATAGATCGGTCCGATTGGGTGTTCACTTGGTTGATTATGATAAAAGTGGTGTAGTGCTTCATAACGGGTAGGAATCATCTTTTGTATTAGATGTGAAGGCTAAGCAAGATCTTGATCCGAATGATTCCTTTCTCCCAAGGGGGAGATGGTGTTCTTCTATATCAAGGTCGTTTATGTGTTTCGAATATTAATGAATTGAGAAATCAGATTCTAACAGAAGCTCACAGTTCTCGATATTCTATTTACCCATGAGCCACTTAGATGTACCGTGATTTGTTGGAAGTCTATTGCTGAAATGAGATGAAGAAGGATACTGTGGAATTAGTGGCTAAATATCCAAATTGTCAACAAGTGAAAGTTGAGCATAAAAATTTGGGTGGTTTGGCTCAAGATATTATTATCCCTACATGTACGTTGGAAGATTTGAATATGCACTCATCACGGGCTTACCTCGCACCCATCAACAGTTTGATTCGATTTGGATTGTTGTGGACCGAATGAAAAAATGGCTCACTTCCTTCCCATTAAGACTTCATTCTCATCGGAAGATTACACAAAGCTTTATATTTGGGAAATGGTAAGATTTGATGGAGTGCCTTTGTCCATTATCTCCGATCGTGGTACTCAGTTTACATCTCAGTTTTAGAAGTCATTTCAAAAGGGTCTTGGTACCCGAGTGAAACTTAATACGAATTTTCATCCTCAAACAGATGGACAAGCCAAGTGTACCATTTAGAATTTAGAAGATATTCCATTTAGAATTTAGAAGATATGTTAAGAGCTTTTGTAATTGCCTTCAAGGGTAGTTGGGATGATTACTTGCCTTTGGTTGAGTTTGCTTATAATAATAACTATTATTCTAGCATTAGGATGACTCCATTTGAGACTCTTTATGGCAGGAGGTGTAGGTCTCCTATTGGTTGATTTGAAGTTTGAGAGGTTGCTTTGATAGGGCCTAAGTTGGTGTATGAGGCTATGCAAAAGATTCAACTTATTTGCGTAAGGTTGAGAACAACTCAAAGTCAATAAAACTCTTATGCCGATGTTAGAAGAAGAGAGCCTAAGTTTGAGGTTGATAATTGGGTCTACTTGAAATTTTCACCCATGAAGGGTGTAATGAGATTTGGAAATAAGGGAAGCTTAGTCCCCGCTATGTGGGACCATATAAAACTCTGAGGCGTATTAGCAAAGTTGTTTATGAACTTGATTTGCCTAATGATTTAGCGTCGGTACATCCGAATCTCTATGTCTCTTTGTTAAAGAAATGTGTTGGAGATCCAACATCCATAGTACCTTTGGAAGGTTTGGGATTTAAATAAAATATTTACTATGAAGAGCTTCTGGTTGAGATTTTAGACCGACAGGTATGGAAGTTGAGAAATAAGGAAGTTTTTTCCATGAAGGTTCTATTGAGGAATCAATTAGTTGAGGATGTTACTTGGGCGACCAAAGACAGTATGATGTCCCGGTATCCCCATCTTTTTCCCTCCGCTCATATTCTACCTTGAAATATTAGTTCCTCATGGTTTATTATTTCTGATTCATGTTTTTTAGTCATTCTCATGTTTCCATATGCATGCATGTTCATGAAAAACTTTATTTTTGATGTTATGATTTAGCTTGGAGTGATTCTCCATGTTTATGTGCATTTTGATGAGATTTGCATTCATGATCGGTTGTTAGTTTCTCTGCTACTCTATTCATGCTAGCTTGAGTTTCATTTGAGCATGAATGTTCCCAAGGTGGAGATATTGTAACACCTCGGAAGTTGCAAAGCCAAATTTGGAAAGTGAAGGTCTCATTTTTGGCTACTAGTTGTGTCATATGAGACAAATCTACGGCTCGTTGAAAGGTTCTACGGGTTGTAGATTGTACTCTTAGGAATAGGGTTGAGATTTGGGAAATTCAAGTTTCTGAAGTTTGACCTACAAATGTACAGGATGAGCCATAGGGAGATTGACGAGTCGTAGATGGGTTCTGTAGGAGTGTTGCAGACTTAATGAAATTTTGGACTTAAACTGGGATCTAAGGATAAGGTCTATGAACAGAAGGAATTTAGACAGACCGTAGAAAGATCTCATGAGAAGCAAGGTGAAAATTGGGTTTCTGAAGTTGGTTTCAGAGTTTACCAGCACGGAGTGTAGGAACCATCCAGTAGTTATTTTTAAGGGAATTTGAGTCTTTTTCTATGCATCTAATACCTACACATGTCATTTTGACCCTTATTTTAAGCCTTATAACTACCCTTCCACCCTTGTAGCTTCCCCAATCCTCTCATTCACTCAAACTCTCAAATCCTCTCCACCTTCACATCCTCCAATTCTCTCCCAAGGTGAAGAAAAAGGCTAGGGCTTCCAAGCATCAAACCTCCAATTCCTCCATCATTTTTGGGATTTGAATAGAAAGGTATGTAGGGCTTCATCAATGGCTTCTATTCACCCATTGATCTCCAAAGATTCCTCTATTTTTCGAATTCAACTCCATAAATTGATTAGGTTTTTATTCAATCCTTCATGGTTTCTAATTGTGTTGATTCATTTTCTTGGGTTCGATCTTATTTGGATTGTTTGGACTCAATTACCTGCTTTCTAATTGATATGACATGAACCCATGTATTGATCATGATTTTGACTATGAACCCTTGAATGCATGAATTGGTGAAGGAGTTAGAGCTTGTGAATGATGTTTTCAGGAAAATTACGCATGATCTATGAAAAGAAAGGTTTTATCATCTAGGTTGCTTTAAGATAAAAATCAATGAAATTGTGAAAGGTTTTGTCACACATGGTTAAGGGAGCTACTCTATGATGTTTTTTAGCATGGATTAGTAACTTAGTTGTTCATTTCAATGGATGATGATAGGCTTACGTTTATGACTATTCCGAGTGGATTTTTACTTAGAACCGAGAGGATATTGAGATGGACGCTCTCCTGTTGGTAGAAGTAGGGTCTCTACTAGTAATCTCCTTATCCCTAACTATGTGCCCCTTAGGTTTGTCTTAGAAAGACATAACTAATGGATCCATCTAAGTTAGAAATTTAAGGTCTTTGCCGTGGCTAGCAAGGACATCTCATTTCAGTGCAGGAACAGGACACCGGATTTCACGTTATAGCTTACGTGGTCTATATCGATTAATAATAATTATCCCATAAAACTAACTAAGTTGTTTTTCAAGGTTTATGAAGCTCTTCTCATGATTTTAAGATGCATTGACCATGTTCATGATTCTTCATTGAAAAGGTTTTACTATGTTTAGGTTGGTCATGCACATCACGTTTTCGATTATGTCCTCAGATCATGTTTTATGTTTTATGCATATCCCTCATACTTAGTACATTCCACGTACTAATGCATATTTGTGCCTACATTGTTTAATAATGTAAGGTGTGACACTTTTTTTCCTCTCGCTAGTGGCTAGTTGGTGATCATGGGAAGATCCGTAGAGTTGGTGAGTCCTTATGTTTCGAGGACCATATTTCCCTTTGTTTCATTTTATTATGCTTTAGTTTCTAGACATTGTATGTGGTGTACGTGTTATGTACCGAGCACTTCTTTTGATGTAGTAGATAGCTTGTCAAGACTAATTAGATTTCCGCTTTTATGTCAAACTTTTCTATTCATACGAGATCCTTTACTTTTTTCTATTATATCATATATATGTATGTAAAGTGGCTTGTGTAGGGTCTCTCAGGGTCTTATACAAAATGTCACATCTAGGGTGTATTTTAGATAGTGACAAACTTGGTATTCACAGCACAAGATTTAGGAAAAGGTCCTAGGATATCTGAGAAGCTGCGTTGAGTAGAGTTTTGTTCATGAGTGTGAAACACACCATATTTATGAATAAGAAGAGACAAATCATTTTGAAAACCTCACTTTTTTTTACTCTAAAGTTGTGCCATATAGCCTATCTTAATAAAGATCTTTCTCCTAAATATTGTATGATGCTTTTCAGGATATGGCCCCTCGAAGAGCTCATGTGAGAAGCAATCTAGGTGAGAATGTGGAGCTCGAGGTTCCTTAAGTCTTGGTTAATATTTTGGCTGAGCAAGTGACTCTTGCTGAATTATGAGCCGATTTCTAAGTGTTGGCTCAAGCTATGACGACTCAGGAAAATAGAGAAGTTATTTCTTTTATGAACCCACATGTGGATACGATGGTGACAAGGATAAGAGACTCCACTAGGGTGAATCCTCTGGAGTTCCATGGTTTCAAGATTGATGAGGATCCTCAAGTGTTCATTGATGAAGTGTACAATATAGTAGGAATTATGGGATTGTCTACTATTGAGAGGGAGAAATGGCCTCTTATTAACTCAAGAGTGTCGCTCAAGTTTGGTTTGAACAATGAAAAAGTGAGAGGGAGGTTGATGTAGGTCCTCTTGATTGGGAGAAATTGAAAGTAGCTTTTGTTGATTGTTTGTTTCCTGTTGAAATGAGAGAAGCAAAAGTTCTTGAGTTCATTAATCTTCAACAAGGTATTATCAATGTGAAGAAGTATGATTTGACATTCTCTCAATTGGCTAAGTATGCTCCAACTATGGTTGCCGACTCTAGGGCAAGGATGGGTAAATTTGTATCGGGTGTTTCCGACTTGATTGTCAAAGAGTGTCGTAGCACCATGTCCTTTAAAGAGATTGATATCTTTCATTTGATGATACGTGTCTAACAAATTAAAGAGGAAAATCTCAAGAAAAACGTAAAGGAGTCCAAGTGGGAAAGGTCCGGGGATGGTGACATATTTCATTCTAGGTTTGCTGGACATGGGTGTCCTCAATTCAAGTAAAAGTTTTTCAGTTAAGGTTCTTACAATGCTCCAACCTTGAAGTTCAACAAAGATAGGGTGTATAACCCCCAAGCTTCAAATAAGTGGTGATAATGGATCTTCTATTCCCGTTGCTCATGGTGTGGTAAGAAACATGATGGCAAATCTTTGGACAATATGGATTGTTGCTTTAATTGTAGGAGGAATGGTCATAAGATAAGAGATTTCCCATTTCTTTATACTAAGGGAAGGGATGGTAGGAAAGTTCAGCCTAGTGGTTCTGGTTTGGGTGGTTCCGAGATGTTGTAACCATCATGTTAAAAGTCTTTCATTTTAATGTGTATGCTATGCTTGATCTGGGTGCTATATTATCCTTAGGTACTCCTTATGTGGTGATGAGATTTGGTGTTGGTCCCGAAATCCTTTCAAATCTCTTTGAGCTTCCTTTTCAGCCCACTCACGGTGAAAAAAGTGGTTAACTATCTCGAAAAAATCCATATCGTCCATCCGAATTGTCTCAATTACAACCAACTCCCCCTCCCCTGTCTCTTTCCACTCCTGTTGGTGATTCTATTATTACCAAGAGAATTTACAAAAAATTCCCTGTTTTTGTTTCTCATAGAGTTACTCATGTTGATCTCGTAGATATTGATATGTTATATTTTGAAGTTATTCTTGGGATGGATAGGCTTCATGCATGTTATGCTTTCAAAGATTGTCAGACCCGATTGGTCACATTCAAGGTTTCAAACGAACCTATCATGTCATGGGAATGGGTAAATTCTATGCCTAAGGGTCAGTTTGTTTGTTGTCGAAAGGCTAGGATATTGATTTCTAAGGGTTACATTTATCATCTAGTTTGTGTTAGGGATACAGATTCTGAAACCCTTACTTTTGATCCATTTTCGATTGTAATTGAGTTTCTGGAAGTTTTTCCCGATGACCTTCCTAGTATTCCTTATGAAAGGGAAATAGACATTGGTATTGACCTCCTCTTAGATAAACAACTTATCTCTATTCCTTCTTATCATATGGTCCCGACAGAACTTAAGGAGTTATAGGATCAATTGAAGGATTTGTTGGATAAGGGTTTTATTAGACCAAGTATATCTCCAAGGGGTGCTTCTGTACTGTTTGTCTGAAAGAAGGATTGTTCCTTCCGAATGTGCATTGACTATCGACAATTGGTTTATGGTGATGCTTCAAGAATTGATCTTGGTTATGGTTTGATGCAACATAAGAAAGTCATCGCCTATGCTTCAAGGCAATTGAAGGTGCATGAAAAGATTTATCCGACCCATGATTTGAAATTAGCGGCGGTAGTTTTTCCCTTAAAGATTTGGAGACATTACTTATATAGTGTTGATGTAGATGTGTGTACCGACCACAAGAGCTTGAAGTATGTGTTCACTCAAAAGGATCCAAATCTTTGCCAAATTAGATGACTTGAGTTATTTAAAGTTATGACATGAGTGTCCTCTATCAACCTGATAGGGAGAATGTGGTGGAAGATGCTTTTATTCGACTATTGATGGGAGGTGTTTCTCATGTTGAGGATGATAAAAAGGAGTTAGTACGTGATGTTCATAGATTGTCCCAATTGGGTATTCGCTTGGTTGATTCTGAAGAGGATGGTGTAATGGTTCATAATAGATCAGAATCGTCTTTTGTATTGGATGTGGAGGCTATGAAAGATCTTGACCAATTACTAATTGACTTGGTGATGTTAGTTTCCAAAAAATCCATCAAGGCTTTCTCCCACGGGGGAGATGGTGTCCTTCAATATCAAGGTCGGTTATGTGTTCTGAATGTTGATGAGTTGAGGAATCAGATTCCGACAGAAGCTCACAGTTCTTAGTATTCTATTCACCTAAAAGCAACTAAGATCATGATTTGTAGGACGTCTATTTGTGGAATGGGATGAAGAAGGATATTGCAGAATTTGTGGCTAAATGTCCGAATTGTCAACAAGTAAAAGTTGAGCATAAAAAATTGTGTGGTTTGGCTCAAGACATTACTATCCCTATAAGGAAGTGGGAATATTTGAATATGGAATTCATCATGAGCTTACCTCGCACCCATCAATAATTTGATTCGATATGGATTATTGTAGATTGAATGATGAAATCAGCTCACTTCCTTCTCGTTAAGACTTCATTCTCATCGGAAGATTATGCCAAACATTATATTCATGAATTGATAAGGTTGAATATAATTCCTTTGTCCATTATCTCTGATTGTAGTGCTCGGTTTACATCTCAGTCTTGGAAGTCATTTCAAAAGGGTCTTGGTTACCGAGTGAAACTTAATATGACTTTTCATACTTAGACACATGGGCAAGCGAGAATACCATTCAAACTTTAGAAAATATGTTAACAACTTGTGTAATTGACTTCAACGGTAATTGGAAATTATCACTTGCCTTTCGTTGAGTTTTCTTATAATAATAGCTGTCATTCTAGCATTGGGATGACTCCCTTTGAGGCTCTCTATAGTAGGAGGTGTAGGTCTCCTATTTGTTGGGTTGAAGTTGGTGTGGTTGCTTTGATAAGTGATAAGTTGTAGATTTAAACTCATTTGGGTTTAGCTCAATAATTAGTGTCCTCAAGGCCTAATTATGTCCTATTATGATTATACTTTGATTATTTGCAGTTATGAAAGATGATGGACAAGGCAAGGATAAATGCTTGAAGGAATGGCCAAAGATGTGAAAAGAAGCTACACTGCTGTTTGCCAAACATAAAGGGCGAATCGTGTAATGAGTTTGGGATTGCCCAAGTTGACACGCACTGGGTCATTTCTCAAGGTTAATTGGCGAACCAAAGGTTAAGTGGTGATGGTCTTATTTAAAAGACAAATAGGGTGAATATTGCTAAATTTTACGGTACCAATTGAGAAAATGAAGGTTCGAAAGGTGATGATCGTGCCTAGCCAAATTGATAAAAGAAAAATTGTACGCGATCACTGAATAAGGTTCAAATACCTGAAGCCTGAAGCAAAAATAAGGTGAACTGAAGCAGGATTGGCAATTCACCGAATGTAATTGACAAACCCAACTAACGTCGTTGAGTGAGAAACAAATTTAGGTCTTGAGCCAAATTTTGGAAAACTATAAATAGCCCAAAGGAAAGAGAAATAAGGAGTTCATTTTTGGTAAAAAAGTCTGAATATTCTTGAGAGAGAAGTACTTCCTATTGAGTGAAACACTTTTAGTTTTGGGGTTTATGAATTTGTGAACTTGAATTTGATAAATTGAGGTTGAATTAAAAGTGGGTTTACTCTTAATTTCTCAATTTCAGGTTACCCATGGCTAATTTAATGCAAGGTAAAACTCCTCTACACTTTGTGATGTGTGTCTAAAATCCCAAACTCTTTGGGGGTACAATTATGAGATTGAGTGTTGATTTTATATAGTGAGTTTGCTAAATTGTTCTGTTTTATGGTTGTTAATCGTAGATTTGACTGATTACCAAGTGATTAATTCATGACTTAAGGTGGCCAACTTGATTTTAGCTTCGATCTTACATTGGTGCTCGGAAGAGACTTATATGAGTTGGTAATTTGTTCGATGGTTGCCATTAAGTTATACTTAATTATAGATATAAGGTTTTGGATTTTTTAGGATAGCATGTAGATGAGATCGAAAGGAGATTCTAGAAAGGATTCAATGAGTTTGAAAGAAGATTATCATCATTAAAGATGACCTAGCCTATCTGAGGTTATTTGGTTTTAATGAGCAATTCTACAATACCCCTATTGAGATCAATATTCAATTCACACTTCCCTAGAGTCGACTAGTTTCGTGAGTCTTTGCTTATTTTAATACTGCTAAGTGAGTGTCTAAATTAGTGTTGCAAAATTTGGTGGAATAATCCGCCAATTTGTTATATCAATTCCATTGGAATTAATTGTGATTTAACTCACTAGTTGAATTTTAACCGTACACCATCCCCTATGGGATTCAATCCGGACTCTTCATTGGGTATTTTTATTGACGACGATAACTTTCCCTTTTAATTGGTTTTAACAAGGACATTTGAGCGTTATAAAAAATGGTGCCGCTGTCGAGAAATGGTAGTTAGGAATTCAATTTGAGAAGTAATTCACATATTATTGGTTGTGTAGTTGAACAAAATTATGCTTGGATCTCTTGATAGGTGAAATCATGAGTGCACATAATGGTGACAACTCTAGTTGCCTTGGGAAAGATAATGATGTTAGGAAAAAAGACAAGGTGGTTTCTCAAACCAACAATGAAGTTGGAGCAATTTGGTTACTGTCGGTGCATAAGAACACCACGTTTTTCGTAACCAAGTCTATGTTAAAGCTTATTAGAAGTGGAGGATTATTTGGGGGATTCGAGCATGAAGTTCCTAATGAGAATATCTGTAAGTTTGTGAGTGTATGCAACCCTTTTTCGGCTGATGGTATTTCACAAGAGTCAATGCGGTTGCAATTATTCTCTTTTTCTTTAAGAGGGGAAGAAACTAGTTGGTTGATTGAATTACTGAGTAAGTCTATTACCTCATCGGAAGAATTGATTGAAGCTTTCCTTGAGAGGTTCTTTCCTCTGTCTAAAATAATGAAATTGAGGAAAAACATTCAGAATTTTGGAAGGGTGAATGGAGAACCCACTCATAAAATATGGTTACGCTTTAAGAGGGTGTTGTTGCAATGTCCAAAACATGGTTTCCCTAATGAGTTGTTGGTACAATATTTTTATTAAAGTGTTGGCGTGGTGAATAAAGGATTGTTTGATCATCTTGTTTGGGGCAGTATAGTTAAACAACAATTCTTGGAAGCATCGAGGTTGCTTGATGACATGACCAAAATTAACCAAGCTTGGTACACGAGTGAAGATTATGTGTCACTTCTGCACTCGGGCATGTTGAAGGAACAAGAAGAACAAACAAAGAGAGTGACAAAAGAATTGCTAAATTGACTGCTCAACTTGACATTTTATCCAACATGTTATTGGAGGTGGGACAAATTCAATGAACGCAATATCTTGGAAATTGTATAATGATAAGGGTTACATGAGAGGTGGAATTCAGAGGGTTATCTGATTAGCTATACAATGCTTGCTGGAAATAAAGGTTGGAGTAAAAATAATAATGAGATGTGGTATGAAAGAGAATGTGAAAATGCTATACGTGTGTAGCCCGTCAAATTACACGAGCCAATGAATACACACACTAATGTTTTGTTGACTAAAATTCCCGACAAAGTGGAGGGGTTAGATATGATTTTGCAAGAGATGAAGAGCAATGTTTCATCCTTGTCCATTACCGTAAGCTCACATGCATTTTCCATTAAGGTGCTTGAAGGAAAAATGTATTGTATGCTACTCCCTATGTGAGTTCAATGAATCATGGAGATGAAAATTAAAGGGATGATACCTAAGTCTCGGCCATAGTTACTAGAAGTGGAAAGATTTTTCAAGAAATAATAAGGTCCGATAATGTGGAGTTTTAAAAGGTGATTGCTGATAATGAATCACATAAGGAAATGGGTAAGGCACAATCAAAAGAAGTGGAAGGCGAGTCAAAGACAAATGTGAAGGAAGGTGGTGTTAAGGATTCATCCACATTACCTCAAATAAAGATTATACCTCATTTTCTCAAAGATTGAAAAAGAAAAATGACAACAAAAAATTCCAAAAGTTTGTGATAATAGCAAAAGATTTGAAAGTGAATATCCCATTGGTAGAAGCCTTGATTGAAACGCTTGGTTAATCCAACTATATGAAAGAATTGGTAACAAAGAAGAGGGTTATAGATTGCGAAACATTTGAATTTCTGCAAAAATGTGGTGCGGTTTCGAAAGCTTTCACTATTCCATGCACTATTGATGCGTGCACCTTTGCAAAAGCCTTGTGTGATCTTGGTGCAAGTATAAATTTGATGCCATTGGTGATATTTAATAAGCTTGGGCTTGAGAAACCGAAACCAACAAACATGAGACTTTTAATGGCTGATCATTCAATAAAGAGACCCGTAGGTGTGGTCTATGATGTGCTAGTGAATGTTAACAAATTTGTATTCCCAGTTGATTTTGTAGTGCTTGATTATTAGATTGATATTGAGATGTCAATTATTTTTGGTAGACCTTTATTAGCCACGGGAAAAGCTTTGGTTGATGTTGAAGGTGGTGAGTTGAAGTTACGAGTCAATGATAAAGTAGTGAGCTTCAATATTCACAAATAAATGAAATATCCAAATGATATGCACGTTGTGTATCATTTGGATCAGATTGATGAAGCGGTGACAAGTATTAGAAGTGTAGAATATTGTGGGGAATCAGTGGCTCAAGTGCTATTTAATTATGATCAAGCCGAAATTAGCGACTAAGCATAAATATAGTTTCACCTCGTCATTCTTCTACAATATCATGATCTATCACCCATTAAATGATCAAGTACATAGTATTCAAATTTACGCTTAAGCATAGAAGTGTATTTATCTATCTTTATATACCCTCCCTTAACATAATTCCTTTAACAATAGTAGACCTTAACAAGTATGTCAAATCATAAAATAGTGAGTAAGCAAATCCCCATTCAATATAAGATCAAAAACACACTTTTCAAAACACAAACAAGTCAATAGAGCTATGGAAATTATATCCATCCTAGCACTCTCTCTATCTCTAAATAATCATAAGGCTCACTCTCATCTGTTCACACATGCTAAAGGGTCTTATTCTTTCCCATCTAGTCGTGACTTGTGGTGGATCCTAGGTGTTTATGTACTATACCAGCGTGGTACCCGATTTAACCACACACATAATCGCTTTTCTGTAAGCTTACATTAGCCTCTATTCACTCATCATCTAAATTGTAAATGTATTCTTACTATATCCACATATTCCAATATGCTAGCCTCTTCAGTTATCTCTAAGGATAACACAATAAGTATAGAATATTCACATGTTCATATTTTATTACATCAGTGAAATAGACAGCTTAACATTTATGTGTTCATTCATACATGAAACTCTTAATTCAATTGTAAATCACACCAATTATGTCTGAAGACCAACCAACATTCAATACCACTCGCATTACATATCAACAATTAAGCAAAGTCTAACTCCAAGTAAGTTGTAACCTATCTCAACCAATGAACTAGAAGAGAACAAGCCAAATTGCTAGAGTTTTTCCTTTTATCAATGCCTCACAATGCACAAAGTCTAAGACAAACAAAATATAACGACACTTTAATCACGTACTTCCTCACAAAAAGGTCTTGGGTATTCAAAATCACATAATTCTACCTTTTTAGACGGTCTAACCAATGATTTAAATGCTATATTTTTTTTTATCAAGTATAAGGTTTCCATAATCATATCAATCTCCTTCATGGAGATTCAACCCTACTAACCTCACTTGAGCGATTCATATGCTTAAAAACCCATTTTTATAGGGTTTCTAAATCTTTAATATCAAAATTCAAGGCTAGGTTTATAATTTCATACACAAAATTCAAAAGACTAAAATTTGAATCATGCACGATTATTGTTTCCATACATTTTGTCCAGTAGTATAATGTCATGACTCAAAGTACCTCCCTAGGCGTGACATGGTGAATAGGATCCCAAGAGGACCTAGACAATCCACTTGACATAGGCATGACGTAATGAAACTAAATAAAAGAGAATATAAACCAACATAAATGTTAAATTTTTAGATGGCATAAGAGGTACCAATAGTGTAGATATTAGAATACGCGGAACATTAACTAAGTCTGACATGAGATGTGACTAGGACAAACCCCTAAACTCACGAACATATTCTAAAATTGAAAGACTAAAAAAGCAATAAAAGTGACAATGGCCTAGCCTTGAAACATGATGACTCACTAATCCAAGTAATCAATATTTGAGCCATCCCGATCTTGCCACGTCTGGGAGGAGGAGCAGCATTTAAAACAATATAGGCACAAAATCATCAGTACTTTTAATGTACTGAATAAGGGAAAAATGAATAAAAACGTAAACATGATAATATAGTGATCCTAAGATATGATATGCATGACCAAGTGAAACGTAGTAAAGCCTTTAAAATGAAGTCATAAATAATGAACAAGGTCTATGCATATTTGAAAATCATAAGGAAAGCTTACATAAAACCTTTGAAGAAAACATAGTTCATTTGTGGGATATTTACCGTTATCCGACAATAGACCGTGTGACCTATAATATGGAATCTGGTGTAACCCTCACACCAAAAAGAGAGGGTCCTACTTGCCAAGGTAAGGACACGTACATCAATTCTTGCTAAAGTGATCCACTAGCTTTGGTCATTTAAGATAATCCTAGGCACGTAGTTTAGGACAAGGGAGTTGCTATTAAAGATTAAAGCTCTACTAATATTAAGGCCTCCTTTCCCCTTGGTGCTAAGTAAATCCCAACAGAATAGGCAAAATCATAATCATATCAAAATACTTGGAATGACAATAATCAACGACTACCAATCCAATCAAAAGATAATATTTGAATAGCTCCTTTCAAAATATGATTTTCATAATTGTTAATCAAGACATTTCCTTTTTAAGAATCTAAATTATGATTCCTTTGAATATGAGAAAACCTTTCACAAGTCATTGACACTTTATCTTAAAGCATCCTTTAGTACGAAAACCTCAATTTTATAAAACATGCATAAATCCATAATCATAATTTATAAGTTGATAATCATAGAAAAAGCAATAAGGCATGACTCAAATGAAATCGATTAAAAAACTGTAATTGAATCAAATCATGTATAAGCCATTGAATCATAATAAATTGAATCCATGAAGATTTAACATAAAATCCTAGAATTTGGGTGAAAATTAATTGGAGAATTGAGTATCTTTTGGGACCCAATGGGTAAAAGGAATCCTTTGGTGAAGTTCTCTCATTCCTTGGGTAATCAAAGCCCTAGCAATGGAGGAAGATACCTTGAAGCTTGATGAACCATAGAATTCCTTGAACAACCTTGAATAGAATTTTGAGAGGAAGAATTAAGAGCCTTTGAGGGTTTTGAGTGAATGAGAAGGAATGGGTACATTTTGAAGGGTAAAATTAGTTTTAGGGTTAAAATGACACAATTTGAGGGTTAAATGAGTATGAGATGACCAAAATACTCTTAATTAAAAACTAGCGGATAATGTCTATGGTTGGACCTACAATCCGTAAGACTTTCTATGCAATGTCCTGGTCAACCGCAGAACTGTTACTTGAATTCATTAATTGACCATACTTCCACGAGACCCTTCCAATAGGCCGTGAAATTTTCTATGGTCTGTAGGGCGTCGTAAGTAGAACCCCAAAACCATCCAAAATTTTAGTAAGTCAAAACAGCTTCTATGGGCACTTCCCATCACCTGTAGGAATTCTGATTACCCGTCTTGCTAAATTGTAGACTTGACATTTTCCAAAAACCTAAATCAAGTTCCATGAGTGTGTTCTACGAACCCTAGAGCTTTCTATGAAATGTAGATGGGCTTGTAAGAATTGCACCAACACACATTTATGCAATCTTTTCCTTTTCAAACCCAACTTCTGAATTCCGAAGTGTTATAATAGCCCCCCTTGGGAACATTCGTCCTCGAATGGGACTCAAGCTCTCATAAATAGTGTAGGGACAGAGATCTAACAACCCAATATGAATGCATATCACATAAAATGCACATAACAAGGAGTAATAAACCCCAAGCTAAAACATAGACTTAAAACAAATTTTCATGAACATGCATGCATATGTAAACATGAGATTGACTAAAATGCATAAATCCAAAAGAATGAACCATGAGGAACTAATACCTCAAGATAGAATAGGAGTGAGGGAAAGAGATGAGCATACTTGGACATCATATCGACTTCGACTTCTCAAATAGAACCATTAACTAATTGATTCCTACAAAGAATTTTCATGAAAGGAACTTCTTTATTTCTCAACTTCCGGACTTGACGATCCAAAATTTCAATCGGAACCTCCTCATAAGAAAGACTTTCCTTAAGTCCCAAACTTTCGAATGGAACTATAGACGTATGATCGCCAACACACTTTTCAACAAAGATAAACACCAAATACACTAATGCCAAATCACAATGTAACTTTAGCTTATAGGCCACTTTGCCAACACGTCTCAAAATCTGATATGGGCCAACATAGTAGGGACTAAGCTTCCTTTTCTTTATGAACCTCATCACATCCTTCATAGGTCAGATTATATAGTAAACACAATTATCAACACCGAATCCAAGTTCCTTTCTTCTAACATCTGCATAAGACTTTTGTCCACTTTGAGCCGTTTCCAACCTTTCTCGAATAATTTGAACCTTCTTCATAGCCTCATGCACCAACTCGGGCCCTATCAAAGTGGCTCACCAACTTCAAACCAATCAATAGAAACCTACACCTCCTACCATAAAGAGCCTCAAATGGAGCTATTTGGATACTTGAGTGATAATTACTATTATAAGAAAACTCAATCAAAGGTAAGTGATCATCCCAATTACCCTTAAAGTTAATCACAAAAGCTCTCAACATATACTCCATTGTTTGAATAGTACACCTGGCTAGTCCATCGGTCTGAGGATGAAAAGTTGTACTAACCTTTACTTTAGTACCGAGACCCTTCTGAAATGACCTCCAAAACTGCAATTTCAATTGAGTACCACAATAAGAAATAATGGACACAAGTACCCCGTCCAACCTCACCATTTTCCAAATATAAAGCCTAGCATAGTGTTTGGATGAAAATGAAGTCTTCACTGGAAGACAATGAGCTGATTTTGTCATCTGGTCCTCATGACCCAAATCAAATTAAATTGACAATGAGTATGGGGTAAACCCGTAATGAAGTCCACATTAAAATCTTCCCACTTCCAAGTAGGCATTCTAATGTATTAATCCATACCACCCAATTTTTTATGCTCAAACTTTACTTGTTGATAAATAGGAAACTTAGCTACAAATTCCACAATATCCTTCTTCATCCCATTCAACCAATAGACCTCTCAAAAATTGCGGTACATATTGCTGGCTCTTGTGTAACTGTGAGCTTCCACCAAAAACTGATTCCTTAATCCATCAACATTTGGAACACATTATCGACCTTGGTAATAAAGTACACCATCTCCTCCTTGGAGGAAGCCTCAATGGCTTTTTTGGAAACTAACTTCTTCAATTCAACTAAAATCGGATTAAGATCTCGCTTAGCCTTCACATAAAAAAAAAGATGATTCACCATTTTTTACAATCACACCACCCTCATTGGAATGAACCAACCGACCACACAATCGAGCTAGTTTCACAACCCATTACCTCAAGTCATGATGACACCTACTATAACCCGCCAGTAGGTAAGCCAAACCGTAACCCAAAATGACAAGTAATGATTAGAAGGGTAGAAATAAAAAGAAATCAAACTATAATAACCAACACACAGAAGTGGAAGAAACCTAAAACTATAAATAGAAAGATCCCTCCCAAAACCTGGAATTCACAAGTACAGAGCTCTCTAAAATGTGGGTACCAGTCCTAAAACTGGACCAAAATCAAAGATGTCTCAAAAGCAAAAAACTAGCTACATAATATACAAAAGGATACCAGCAAGTTCAGGACGCCAAGTGCTCACCCTCATCTTCAATCCAAAAAAGCTATTGATGGCACAAATAATCATTGTCGGTAGTTAATTGATACACCTAAATTAAACCTCCCTAAATAAGTATAAGTGGTCGTTGTTAAAATAAAGAACCTAACAGAGGTTAGGGTAGATCCCACGAGAAATAAGGTCTAGATTTAAGCTAATTAACTGTTGATTGTACTTTTAGTCAGATTTTCTAAGAAAAATGGGGGTTTTGTAACACAAAATATTAACTAATTGATTTCAGTAACTAGTAACCAAGTAAACATTTTGTAAAATCAATAGAAGATGAAACTAGGGTGTATGTGTTCCCCACAAGTTCTTAACGCAATAAACTTTATAACAGTAACCTTTATGTAGTGTTCAACATGCAAAGTCAGTAACTTAGGTATCTCCTAAGTGATTGGTCCTCCAAATAAGGAATTTCACCATGTCACTTGGCGAGTCTATAGGTGTATGCTTTACTAATCCTTACCCTTAATCCAATATTAGCCCTCACACTCTAGGTTTAGGCTATTAGATTGTAATGGCCCTTAGGGTCATTTATGTGTGCTTTTCCTATTTTCCCCCTCCCCATAGATTCTTTGTAGTTTATGTGTGGTTCTAGTTTGGGTGGCATACTCCCTAAGGTGTTTTGCTGAGTTTGGCGCGAGTTTTGAGTTTTGGAAGCTTAATGCTTGCGAGAGTTGACTTTAGTCAACATCTAGAGATTCTAACATCAGATTGGAATTCTTTCTATTCCATCACTTATGGAAGGGTCATTATGGTGTAGTGTGATGATTGGTTAGGGTTTTTGGGCTTCAATTTAGAGTTAATGCGATTAAGAATTTTAGCTTTTGAGTTTAGCCAAAAGTTGAACTTTGGGCAGCTTTCTTGGCAAACATGCTTGGAATTGAATTTTGTCAGCACAGTTAGCTTTGGAATTCTGAGTTTTGTCTAGAATGACCTTTGGTTTGATCCCGAGGGTGTCAGGGTGAGTTTTTAACTTTATGGTATTTTGTTGTGTTTTCTTTGTTGAAGTGTTGCCATATGTCAATATTTTGATGAGACATTCTGTATGGTTATTTCATTGATTCCGTTGAGTCTGGAATATTTTTTTCAAGTGGTTTCACTTTTGGTTTGCGTTGTTTGGAGTCTGAATGAATTCCGAGGGCATGTTTAATGTTTTGGACAATTAGCCAATTTTGAAATTTCTAGTGTCTGGGGTGATGACTTAAGCAAACTCTTGATCTCTTAAGCGAAGTCCACTTAAGTGACCAAGAGGCTGCTTAAGTGAAGGGCATCAGAGGGCGGGGGTCGTTTAAGTGACCCACCCTTGGCTTTCGAGGAGGCCGCTTAAGACACCAAGTGGCTGCTTAAGTAAGCGAAGGGCGCCTCTTAGGTAGGCTCTACTTTTGCAAACATTTGTCTGCTTAAGGGAAATCCATTTTTTTGGCCACTTTTGCGAAGATCGCTAATTTAAAATCCCATTTTTCATCCTTTCTTTTTGTAAAAGAACCCACCATATTTGGAGCTTAGTCATGGAGGTTTTAGAGCTATTCTTGATCATTTCCAACCATTTAAAGGCAAATTTCTCCATCTTCCTTTTCTATACGCTTTTTCATTTTTAAATTCATTTCCAACCTCAAATTTCTTAATTTCTAAACTTGAAAATACAGTGATTTGGCCATTTGAGGTCCGAATTGAGTCCCATCTGTACCCATCTTACGGGCATGTGATCCTCATTCATAAGAGGATAGTATGACGATTTCCTTTTCAAAATTTAATTGTATTGATTTGTCGGATGATTTTGTCCCAATTTACATTCCAATTTTTGATTTAGTGATATGGGTATTGTTGGAATGGTATTAACTGTCTCGTTGTGTTGTTCATAGCTTGGCAGCAATCCACATTCTGTGGAAGTGAAAAGCACCATAGTTATAGTTCGTGAGCAGTTTTTGGCCCTAAGGTAAGTTATGACTTCTTTCTCTTAATCTTGGCTTAGTTAGATTGATTATATTTGGGTAGTATCACATGATTTAGGTTGAGCCCTTAGGTATTATTGAGATTTATTGATCCTTGGATAGTTATGGCCATATGTTGGGTGGTTTAGCTTATGTTTAGTCGGAGGAGCCTTTGTTTCCTTGCGTGAGTATTATCCTTAGACCGCTTCTAGGTGGCGTGAAACTTAGGAGTGTGTGGTTTTGACTAGTTTTTGGTTGATTTATATAGGTCCTTGAGTTGTGAATTTGGTTGTTTATTAAACTGTTGGGCTAAAGTCATGAGCTTGGATTAGTAGTAGTTTCATGTTCATACTCTTGTGGTATGACGAGTATTCTTCCCGATTCAGTGCGTATGCCATTAATTGATTGTTATTATGATTCTGAGGAGTTTCCATTTGAATTATTTCTGAGGAAAAATGACTTGGTTTGTAAAAAGAAAGTTAACCTTATTGACTTAGAAGTCCTTGAGGATTATTTTTTTGACTAAAAAGTGGTAAAAAGGTCTTTACTTGATTTAACGCACCTCTCAATTGCTTATACTATGATGAGCTCGATGTATCATTCTGGGAGGCCCATTAGCTTAGGCTTGGGTTAAAATCTTCTACCTAGTCCCACATTGTTGAGAAGCTCAAAGTTCTATCCCAGGAGGCCCGTTGATACATCTATCCGGGTTATTGGTAAGCTCGAGGTGCCATTTTGGGCGGCCCATGGATACTTTTATCAAGGTTATTGTCTTACGGTTAAGCTTGAGGTATTATTCCTGATGGCTCGATATTTCTTCCAGGCTTAGGATTTGTCTTCTCTTGGAGTTTTACATTGTATCTTTGCATGAGTTTGTCTTTGAGTGTGTTGATTGTCTAGTTTGTGGGTAGTTGTAGCTGGTTATTGATATTCTCTATTTGTTCTCTATTATTATCTTGTTATGCTTTAGCTTTCCTTTTGTCTTGCTAGTATTATCTAGCTTCTTATATATATTTGATCTTTCTGAGTTTGGTTGGCCTATGATGCTTACTGGGTACCCCATGTTTAGTACTCATACTACACTTCTGTATCTTTTACTGATGCAACTCCCAATTCGAGCCACCCTTACTGAGCCTTTAGATCTGCCCTAGCTGTCATAAACTTGGATTGTGGTGAGCTCTTAGCGTTCAAAGGCTTGATGTTGTTCTTCTTTTGTACAAACTCTCATTATTTATTTTGGATTAGTGAGTTCTGTATATATATGACTTTCTATTCGTGGTAGATCCTATATAGGTGACACCAGGTCTCGGGGATTGATATCTTGTGTTAGTTTCTCTTTTGGTGACTTTTGGGCCTATTTCGTACATTTTGTATCGTACTATAGATATATATATATGATACAACCCTTCTTTCTATATACATTACCCTTGTATTCCGCTTGTATTTCCTATCTATCATTTAAATGTCTTTCCCATCTTGTTATTTAGGGTTAGGCTTGTCCACTTAGTGGGATGAAGTGGACTCCATCACGGCCCGACTTAGGGTTGTGAAAGAGTGGTATTAGAGCTTTAGATTCACTGGTATAACCAGTACAAGAGCAAATGTCTAGTAGAGTCTCGCGGATCGATACGATGACGTCTGTATCCAGTGTTTGAGAGACTATAGGGAATTCTTAGGAAATACTTCACTATTTCTTGTTTCTTGTCATGAATTAATGGTTGTACCAATATTTAAACTCCATTTTCTTTCACTCTTTCTCAGATGGAAAGGACGAGATCGACTACATGCGAGTGTGGACCTCTTGCACATCTCGGTGTAGCCCTAACTAAGGGAAGAGTTAGAGGTCGACCCAGAGGTCGAGACTTGGCACCAGCTCTAGAGACCGAGAGAGAGGTTGAGCATGTTTACTATCAACCTGAGGGTGTAGGGCCAGAAAAGCCTCAACCACTATTTGTGGCCACGCCAGTACTTCAAGATACTTTGACCAGGATCCTCAGCTTCAAGCAGGGTATATCCCAGGCAGGTCCTATGCCTAGAACTTCAGTCGGACGACAAGTTAGAGATGAGGCTTAGACTTCAGCCCAGGTCGGGGCACACAATACTTAGGACCCATAGTTGCATCATGGTTTTGCATCTCTTAATACATTAGTTTAGCCGGTTCCGACTATTTCTTCATCTTTGGCTCCTAGGCCTTATATGACCCCTGAGGAGTAGACGATATTGGGGCGGTTTATCAGATAAGGTCCTCCCAGGTTCACCGGTGCTGCGGATGAGGATGCCTATGCGTTAATAGTCACTTACCAGAAGAGGTTGCATAACCTCAGGTTAGTAGAGTCCCTGGAGTTGATTACACAAATTACCAACTAAAGAGGCCAACAAAGTAGTGATGGAGATTTTATTTAGATTTCCGACCACTCAGGTCACCTTTGATAACTTGGTCTCAGTTCTGGGACGCTTTCTTGGAGAAGTATGTAACTAGTAGCCTTAGGGAGCAGTTGGTAGATCTGATTAAGGGATCACTTTCAATTGCAGTGTATGAGGCACTGTTCCGTGAGTTTGCGAGACATGCGGCTATGCTTATGCCAACAGAGTAGGAGAGAGTTTGCAGGTTTGTCAGAGTGCTCTTATTTCCTCTTAGGTTGGCGATAGATCATATGCTAGCATCAGGTTGTTCTTTGCTACAGATATTTGATCATGCATGCACCATTGAGGGGATCTGTCGTGCGGCCTATAGAGGAAGCGATAAGAAGCCCCATCGTCAGGGTGGTCTTAGCGGGTCTCAGTCTCGTAGTAGAGGGTCTTAGGGCCAAGGGTATCCACAGAAGTATCAACCTAGTATGCTGGTTCAGGCAGCTCTAAAGATTACAAATGGTGGCATAGTAAGTGCTAGTGGTCAAATGGTTTAGACTTCTCGAGGTACATATTCAGGGTATTCAGGCCCTGAATGCCATCAATGTTTTCCGAGTCATCTAAGAGGCAGTTATGGTAGGAGTTTCTATGAGAGTTAGGTAGTGGGTCACTTTGCTAGAGAGTGTCCTATGATCATTCATCATTGGAGGTAGAGTCAGCTAGGGCAGCGGGGTCAGGCAGGTAAATAGGTTCAGCCGGGGCACCAAGATCAGCTGGGTTCATAAAACACTTTTGTGAAATCCTCCCAAGAAGTTATTGATTCCCTTGGTAGTTTGGTCAATAAGGGAAATGAATAGAGTTGGACTGGCTCTTGGGTGATGTTCTTATAGGAAAATGGTCCATACACATCCACACAATTTCGGATGTGGTCATAAGGGTCATCATTTGCAATAGCTGCAACATCGTGCTGGTCACATGAAACACCACATTGCCCACAATTGGAGGCAATCAAGTAGCACCCACACTTCCCAGATGATCTTTATTGACATCGTGCAAGTTTCCGATGTCATCATTGTTCCCAAGTTTACTTGCGTTGCTCCCTTTCACACTCATTTATTTGCCTATTTCCGAGAAATCAACAAGAACAAAATTAAGATAATTCAACTACAATAAAATTAGTTCACGAAAACACTTCAATAAAAAAATTCTAAAAACCACTCCCCAGCAGAGGTGCCATTTTTATTAACGCTTAACTACATTTCTTCCAATTCTAAGTGTAGGCAGTCGATAATAAGTATAAACCTAATTAAGAGTTGGGTTCGATCCCAGAGGGAGTGATACAATATAGAATTCAATTAGGAAGTAAGAACGTATCCTAATCGTTTGTAGAAGTAAATGTTTTGTAACATGAAATTAAATCACGAAGTTTCAATAATTAATATCAAATTGGGGGGGGGGGGGGGGGTAAGTAACCAATTTGTGACAAAGAA
>JAJOOR010032975.1:0-20742 GCA_036250505.1 Solanum acaule | reverse complement strand
GCTATTGTTTTTTTTTTATGAAATGTTTTCTTGGTAAAGAAAGTTTTTAATTCCTTATGGTTTTAGTGTCTATGCGATGAATGAATGCTAAGAGGCTTTTATTAGACCTCTTCGAGGTCGAGTACGCCGGTTACGACTAGGGGGTGATCCTGGGTCGTGACAGAAATTGTTTTGGATGTTGTAGTTGATAGCCATAGCTTAAGCATTTGGGTGGATTTCCCAAATTAGATTCTCGATCAATAGGTGGATTCCTATTGGTTTAGAGTAGTGATTATGAGTGACTCCTCTTGATTGTTTGTTAGCTTCATTTCTTAATTAATCTAGTTCATCCACTTGTGGATTCATTTGGTTGTTGTTTGATTGATTCAGTAAGGTTATTGATTGTTGATTGAGTTCAATTTGGAGGTCAGGGTATCAACTCCCTTTTTGTTGCCCATAAACTAAATTGATTTGTTAATAATCCACATATCTTTTCTTATTTCAATTTTTGCGTCGATTTGAATTCTGATAGATGTGATAGGTATTGAGCTAGAGGAGATAAGACAGAAAATAGAGGAGATAGGTATGGGACTGAGGAGATCAAGACAGAGTTTTAAATACTATCAAAGTTCCACTTCCAAAGTTTAGGGAAGTAGTGACTCGGAAGACATCCTTGAATGGAAAATGCAAACTGAAAGGATCTTCCTCACCAATAACATCTCCCAAGGTTTGAAAGTGATGTATTCCCTTTCTCAATTTGAGAGATATGCTTCTACATGGTAGGAATACTAGAAGCAGGAAAGGGAGAGTCAACACATCTATGAGTTGCATACGTGGCAATAGTTAGTGGCTCTCATGGAATGGAGATATTTGAATCTGAACTATCCTCAAAAAGCTCTCAAGAAGGTGTGTATGCTACGACAATGTACTAGGTTCGTTGAAGATTACTATGAGGAATTTAAGAACTTGAGAATGAAGTCCAAGCTTGAGGAGTAAATGCAATGCACAGTGATACAGTTCGTAGCCAAATTGAGGTATGACATCTTGAGGCCCTTAAAGCTTAAACACTACAAAAGTCTTGAATCGTCTTTCCATGATTCCTACAAGATAGAGAAAGACTTGAGAGAGGAAAGGTTTTACAAATCTAAGAATTCCTTGGAGCAAAGGTAATTACAAGTGGACAACAACTCCTCAGGAACACGTTAAGAGTAGTTGCCCAGTCAAGCAAGATAACATTGACTACTAGACCAAAATGGATGACAAGCCATAAAGGGGTAACTTTGTGAAACCCAATGCTCCTCGACCTTCTGCTATTAATTGTTTTAGGTTCCAAAGAAGAGGAAACATTGTAAGTGAATGTCGTAATAGAAGGGAATTACACATTATTGAGATGGGTACCATACCGATAATGAGGAGAGCGATGAAAAGAATGAAGAAGAGGGGAATGAAAGTGAGGATGGAGAAGCATCCTTAGGGGTGAAGAAGAACAACTAAAGGAGAGGGTGAAGTTTTATTTCCTTATGAAAAGAGGAGAATCCTTGCAAAATGATACCAAGGAATTGAAGGTAAATGTTAACCTCTCTTGCATTGTGAGGAAAATTATGGGGGTCCTTAGTTTGTCACGCCCCGAGGCTACCCCCTGGACGTAAACACGGGACCTAGGATCACGAGTGACCCCAAGCTAACCCTGAGCTGGCATATCATAAGCATACTAAATATTACTGAATAAAATATACTATGCAGAAGCTAGAAACATATCATAAAATGAAATGATGGGGAATACCCATTCTAAGTCTGAATATATATATAATTGAGTTTAACGACAGCTGAAAGATCAAATGAAAACTAAAACTGAATCTAAACTATGTCTGAATAAAAGCTTCCACTGACTAGAGATACCGAGACATGTCCCCATCTAACTCTAGCAAGAACTGATACTAAAGACAGAAAATGGAAAGATAACATATCACTCGTCCTTGAAGAATGAGGACTCACCACTAATACTGTTGAACTGGAGATCGGGAACCGATCTATGCGTAATCTGAATGTTGAAGACCTGAACCTACATCACGAGAAGATGTTGCGCAGAGTATGAGTCAGTACTTGAAAGGTATTGAGCATATAAGATAGAATAAAGCTGAATAAAACATATAACTGAACAAAATGATATAGCAATGATATAATATGACCATGATAAATAAGATAAACATGTTGAATATGAACTAACTGAATGTAGTGACCAAGTTTATAACATACTGAGACTGAATACTGAACTGTAACTGATAACCTGGTCATTACACTAGAATCTATCTGTGAGAGCTACTAATAACCGACATAAAACTACATGAGCTAAATATGGAGTCTGATGTACACTACCCATCGAGAGGACCCAATATACCTTGCCAAGGGTATAGAGGCATGACTAGTGTGATCACTAAGTATAATGCCCACAGAGGGGACTGACCTATGGGGCACCTAGTTCTGGGACTATGAGGGTGACTGACCCTTAGTCCACTCGGTATTAAGCCTACTCCCAACTGATTATGTAATTAACACATTAAGACTGAAAACATGTAATACTGAATAACTTAAAGTACTGAAATGCTAACTTTTCACGACCCAAGGGTGTCCCCTAGACGTAACAAGCACATAGAACCCCTAAAGGCTCCATGTAAGCCACTTAACATATCATAACATAAAACATTAGAATAATAAGAGTAAAAACGCATTTCAAGTCCAATTTTTTCATAAAGGAGACATTTCTCAATTAGCTATCTATTATAATACTTTAGTTAAAATAGGGTCACAGCCCAAAACAACATAATCCGAAGGTGAAATTACAAGAATGAAACTAAAATGATAGTATCCGTCCTTGAATCACGAGGACTCACCAAACAAGCAAGGAGAATGATCAATTCCAAGCTATAGCCACAATGGGGACCACCTTGAGAACCGGACCCTACACTTGGGAAAAATGTCAGAAAATATGGGTTAGTACAAAAGTGCACTAAGTATGATAGCCATGCATAAAATCATGAAAACATGCTAAAAGGGACATTTTAGTTGAATGCATGCCATTTACTATTTTAAAGCATCAATTTGAAGATAATGGAAAAGAATAAGTCATAAGTATAAGCAACTCATAGATCATCCTATCATAATAGGAACATACCATAAATGCTCTCAAAGCATACTTATGCAGTGCATAAATGAGATCCCATAATCCTACCCACACTAAGTAAGCTTCTTGAGTAACTATAGTTCATATTTCATATTCTTGTTCATACTATCATAAAGGGAGATTAGCCTTAACCGACATAGACCATGTGAGCTTACCATGGAATCCGGTGTCTACCCCACACAGAATAGGGGTTGTCCTACTTGCCTAAGGTAGAACCATACTCTTAGCTTAGGTGGATCCACTAGCTAAAGACCTATGTGGGCACATAGTTTATGGGATAAGAAGATTGCTTCTAGAAACCCAGACTCAATTATGGTAGAAGGTTTCCATCTCATGAGATACGTATTTTGGGAACTCGGACTCAACTATGGTAGAAGGAACCCATTCGGAAAGCCGGACTGAACTACTGTAAAAGCTTTCATTGGGGAGTCGGACTCCACTATCGTATAAGCTTCCATCTCATATTCATATCCACTTGGTGATAAGCATTAATTCCCATAGACTACATATTAAGTCTTGACTTAAGTGCAAATTTATGGAAGAATGTCATGACACTCAATCTAACTTAATTCATATTATAGCTAATAAATTCAGTAGGTAAGAATAGTCTTTCAACCATAGAATCATCATATTGTGAGAAAACCTTTCACATCGTATCAACTTCATACATAAGCATGTACATAAGGATAACCTCCAACAACACAACAACTAGCTCATAATCATATTCACTTTACTCTCAAAGTGTACATAAAGCATACACATAAATCTCATAATCATGCATAATTTCATACTTTGCCCTTCAAGGACCATAGATCACATTCCACCAACACATCTAGAATTAATACATTAGACATGGATATTAACATGATTTGATTAACTCAACTACTACAAGAATAATCTCATAATCTTTTTCTATAATAAACTAACCTGCATCACAAGATCATAATTGAGTAATATGGGGGTTTAATGGGTTCTTGGGGGATTTCAACATAAAAACCATCATGAAACATCAACTCAATCATAATATAAACTAAATTAAACATTAGAATCGTTTTTGAAAGGAACCTATGACTTAGAGATAAACCCTAACTTATGGGGGAATTCTATATTTGAAATTGGGGTTTTTAAGGGACACCATGGATGAAGGCTATCCATGGATTAAGTACTACCATACCTTAGCTATGAATCTCAATGAAATTGGTGAGAATAACTTGTTCCTTAAACCCTAGCTGCACCTTCTCCCTTCTTCCTTCTTCCTTGAAGTTCTAGAGAGAGAATTTTTGAGAGAAGATCAACTTTTGGGATTTGATTTGGGGTTTTTGAAATAATGGGGTGAATGGGTTTATTTTGACTTAAAATGACTTATATTGATGTATAAAACTAAGGCAAAATGACTTCACTTTGATAGGATTTAAAACGGTAGTTCCCAAAATAAACCTCAAAGTGAGCTGCCAAGTGCCACGACCTACCTCACGAGCCGTCAAGGGCACCACAGGCCGTGAAGGTCCCCGTGGTCCCTTGACCATTAACTATGTTAACTTGGCATACCCCACACAAGGTGAAGTCAACCCCACGAGCCTTCCCACGGGCCGTGGTCTTCACCATGAGCCGTGAAGTGTCTCGTGAAGGGGAGCCTTTTTGGGGCAGCATTTGGGAGGCTTCTGCCTCAACACAACGGGTGGCACTATGGGACGTGGTGGCCACCACTGGTCATGTAGACCCTCATGGTCATGGTGAGAAGTTCCTTGGACAATTTTGGGCATCCTTGGCCCCCTTGCCATGCCCCTCACCCAATTCCCTTGGCCCTTGCCCTTTACTCTTGACGTTAACCCTCACGTTTAGCTCTAGTTTTAGCCTACTAATTTCTGGAGTGTTACAATATCTCCCCCTTGTGAACATTTGTCCTCGAATGACTATCTAAACACCTTACAGAAGTAAAGACTCAAGACTAGCAGTCCATCATGCATGAGACATCAAAATAACGCACAATTCAAAGGAGGAAACTTCAACTCCATCTAAAACATAATCAATGCAATTCAAGGAAGTAGGAATTACATCTACCAACCCAATATGCATGAAACTCAATATTTCTCATATTCTTAGGAGAAACTACCATGCTCAACACAATACCATGGATCCAATATGCAATTACTCTCAAAAGCATACTAAAGCATGTTCGTTCACTCATCTCACGAAGTCAACTAGGCCACTCATACTAAATTCACAACAACATGAGATGTATAAATCATGAAAACTCATTCTCTTACTAAACATGAATTTCATCAAGAACATGCATAATGTAAGGAAATCATGGAAAAGCTCATATAACGCACATGACTTCCAAAACACTAAAACTCAAGAGGAACTAATTACCTCAAGTTTGAATAGCAGTAGGAGGAAAGAGATGAGGATATTAGGACTTCATATCGGCCTCGTCCTTCTAAGTAGCACCCTCAACTAAATGATTTCTCCATAAAACCTTCACAGAAGCTATTTCCTTGTTTCTCAATCTCTTGACTTGCCGGTCTAGGATATCTACCGGAACCTCTTCATAGAAAAGGCTTTCATCAACTCCCAACCCTTCTAGGGGAATAATGGATGTTGGATCTACAATACACTTCTTAAGCATATAGACATGTAATACCGAATGAACAGGGGCCAACTCATTTGGCAAATCCAACTCACAGGTAACCTTCCCAATATGTTTCAAAATTTGATATGGGCCTACATATCGGGAACTAAGTTTCTCTTTCTTGCCAAATCTCATCACACCCTTCATGGGATTCACTTCAAATTCTAGATCCCTCCTTCTCACATCGGCATAAGACTTTTGTCTACTTTGAGCCATTTTCAACCTATCTCTAATGAGCCGAACTTTCTCAATAGCTTCATAAACTGATTCAGGACCAATAAGAGCAATTTCACCGACCTCAAACTAACCAACCGGAGACCTATATCTCCTACCATACAAGGCTTCAAAGGGAGCCATACCGATACTTGAGTGGTACCTTTTATTGTAGGCAAACTCTATTGATGGAAAATGGTCGTCCTAGTTACCTTTGAAATCTATAGCACATCCCCTTAACATATCCTCCAATGTTTGGATGGTACGCTCCACTTGCCCATCGGTTTGGGGATGAAAAGCCATGCTAAGCTTAACTTTTGTACCAAGCCCTTTTTGGAATGACTTCCAAAAGTGTGAAATAAATTGAGTACCCCAATCCGCAATAATAGATAAAGGAACCCCATGCAACTTTACTATCTCACTTATATACAACTTGGCATAGTCTGCCGTCGAATGAGAAACCTTCACGGGAATGAAGTGGGCCGACTTTGTCATCCTATCTATAATGACCCAAATGGAATCATGTTTCCTTTGAGTGTGAGGCAAACTCACAATAAAGTCCATATTTACATCCTCCCACTTCCAAGTAGGGATACTTATATTTTGGGACAAGCCTCCCGGCCTTTGATGCTCAACCTTAACTTGTTGACAATTAGAACATTTGGCTAAAAATCTCGCAATATCTCCTTTCATACCATTCCACCAATAGACTTCCTGTAGATCACGGTACATCTTGGTGGCTCCTGGATGAATAAAAGCCGTATGTGCTTGACGGCCCCCCATAAGACGCTCACTTGGGGACTTCTTACTCCAGCTGTTCCAAGAGTCTCCGCTAGTTGAATACCGAGAACTATGAGCTCCTTCTAAAATTTTCTCCCTCAAACCATCAATATCCGGAACACATAACAGACCTTGGTACCTAAGCACCCCATCTCCACCTTGGGAGAAAGCCTCAATGGACTTCTTCAGTACCGACTCTTTCAACTCAACTAATATAGAATCAAGGTCTTGTTTAGACTTCACATCCATCACAAAGGACGATTCGGAACCATTATGGACCATGACACCACCCTTGGTGGAATCCACTAGTTGAACACCTAGTCAGGCCAATCTATGCACCTCACAAACCAATTCTTTCGTTTCATCCTCTACATGAGCCACACTACCCATGGACAATCTACTAACTGCATCTGCTACAACATTAGCTTTATCAGGGTGATAAAAGACACTCATGTCATAATCCTTTAATAACTCTAACCACCTTCGTTGATGAAGATTCAAGTCACTTTGACTAAACACATATTGAAGACTCTTGTGATCGGTGAAAACATCAACATGGAGCCCATTCAAGTAATGTCTCCATATTTTCAAGGCAAATACCACCGCCGCTAATTCAAGATCATGGGTAGGATAATTCTTCTCATGGACTTTAAGTTGCCTTGAAGCATAGGCAACCACTTTACCATTTTGCATGAGGACACATCCCAACCCCACTCTAGAGGCGTCACAATATACCACAAATCCATTTGTACCCTCTGGGTCAACACCGGAGCGGAAGTAAGTCTATCCTTCAACTCTTGGAAACTTTTCTCACAAGCTTCCGACCACACAAACATAGCCTTCTTTCGAGTCAAAGTCGTCAACGGAGAAGCAATAGAGGAAAACCCCTCAACAAACCTCCTATAGTAACCGGCCAAACCCAAAAAGCTTCTAATGTCAGAAGGGGTTAGAGGTCTAGGCCAACTCTTGACCGCATCCGTCTTCTTAGGATCTACCTTAATACCCTTACTTGACACAATATAACCAAGAAAAGCTACGGACATTAACCAAAATTCACACCTGCTAAACTTTGCAAAAAGTTGTTGGTCCTTAAGACCTTGCAACACAATTCAGAAATGGTCCATATGTTCACTCTCATTCCTCGAATAGATCAAAATATCATCGATAAACACAATCACAAATATGTCTAGGTATTGCCTAAACACTTTATTCATCAAATTTGTAAATGCCAGCGGAGCATTTATCAACCCAAATGACATAACCACAAATACATAGTGACCATACCGGGCTCTAAAGGTCGTGTTTGGAATATCAACCCCTCTCACCCTCAATTGGTGATAACCCGAACAAAGGTCAATCTTCCAAAAATAGCTAGCCCCTTGAAGTTGGTCAAACAAATCATCAATTCTCGGAAGGGGATACTTTTCTTGATGGTCACTTTATTCAATTGATGATAATCGATGCACATTCTAAGAGACTCATCCTTCTTTCTAACAAACAACATCGGAGCACCCCATGGAGAGATACTCGGCCGGATGAAGCCCTTAACTTATAAATCCTTTTGTTGTGCTTTCAACTCTTTCAACTCGGCCTGATCCATTCTATAAGAAGGAATAGAGATAGGTTGCGTATCTGGTATAAGATCAATACCAAAATCTATTTCCCGTTCTGGAGGAATATCTGGCAAATCATCAAGGAAAACTTCCGGGAACTCATTCACTACCGGAACCGACTTTAGAGAAAGGGTTTCGGACTCAACATCCATCACCCTAACAAGATGGTAAATGCACCCTTTGGAGATCATTTTCCTATCATTAAGGAATTAAAAAAATTGACCTCTAGGTATTAAATTCCCCCCCTTCCACTCTAAAATAGGCTCATTTGGAAATTGGAATTTAACCACTCAAGTCCTATAATCTATAGAGGCATAATATGCATGCAACCAATCCATACCTAAAATCACATCAAAGTCTAACATGTCTACCTCTACCAAATCCACCAAAGTAAATTTACAGGACAAGGATATGGGACAACTTCTATAGAATCTCTTAGCCACCATTGAGTCACCAACTAGGGTAGAGACTGTAAAAGGTTCTAATAACACTTCGGGGAGTATTTCAAACGTCATGGCCACAAAAGGTGTAACAAAGGACAAAGTGGCACCGGGATCTAACAAGGCATATACATCAATAGAAAATACTTTTAACATACCGGTCACCACATCTGGGGATCTCTGTTGGTCACCTCAAGATTGAAGAGCATAAAAGTTGTTTTGCTTTTGAGCATTAGGGTTAGAACCGCTTGGAGGAGATTGTTTGTCTTCTGTTCCCTTAACCCTAAGCATTGGACAATATCTCATCTTCTTGACAACCGTCCCACAACCAAGACACCCATCGGTACCAACAAGACACTTGCCATCATGTTTTCTACCACATTTTGCACAATTTGGCCTAGCAACATAAGAATTACCACTATTACCTCCTTGAGGTTTAGGGTTGGAAACCATATCCTTGTTGACCCTTAGGGAACTAGAGGAGCCTTGGTTGGAGAATCTTTTCTTGAACCTTTGTCGTCGTTGTCCATCGGACCTAGCATTGGAGAAGTTCCCATCACCGGTTCTAACCCCTTTTACCTCTCTATTCCTTTTCTTGAGTTCTAACTCCGCAATTTGTTGAGCATATACCATGAGCCTTGATATATCTATATCATGACGGAGCATTTTTGTATGGCATTCTTCTTGAACCAAGTTGGACACACCCATCAAAAACCTACTCATATCATCCCTCGAATCTGCCACCATAGATGGAACATACTTGGATAGTTGGGTAAATTTCAAGGCATACCCCTTGAATCTCATGCTACCTTGCCTAAGGCAAATGAATTCTTCCATATTAGCCTCCCTCAACTCTTGGGGAAAGAATCTATCAAGAAATGTCTATTTAAACTTTTCCCATTCAACCGGGCCCACTCCTACGGGTCTTCCCCTTTTTGGAAGATCATAACATACTTGAGCAACATCCTTTAGTTGGTAGGCGGATAACTATTCCTTCTCTGCCGAGGACACCTTCATAATAGCAAGAATTTTATAAACCTCATCGATAAACCTTTGGGGATCCTCTAACAGTTTAGAGCCATGGAATTCAGGAGGGTTCATTCTAGCAAAATCCCTAACCCTTGAAGTAGCTGAATTCACATTAGGATTGAGCGGAGATACAACTTCTCTATTGGCTTGAGCCGTCACGACTTGACCCAACATTTGGATAGTAGACCAAAACTCTGCATGGGACACATTTTCAACCACGGGATCAACCGGAGCTTGGTTAGCTTGATTATTTTGAGGAAGAGCTCATTCATTCACATTGTCACCCTTCATTCTTCTTGCATTAGCTCTTCGTGTATTCATATCCTGAAGACACAAGAGAAGGATTAGGAGAGGGACTTTATAGAGTTAAACTCTAAGGCATGACTTAAGAGTAATAAAGAAGTGAAATTTCCTAAACATCTTATATCCTCTCATACATAAATGTGGCGCGTTTTACACTCATGAACAAGACTCTACTAGATGTGGCTTATGAGACATCATCCTAGAATCATTCTAAGCCTTGTGCTATAATTACCAAGTTTGTCACGACCCAAGGGTAAGGAACACAGAACCCCTAAAGGCTTCATGTAAACAACTTAGCATATCATAACATAAAGCATTAGAACAATAAGAGTAAAAACACATTTCTAGTAAAAAAAAATTATAAAGGAAAAGCGGAAGTATAGACTTATCTCAATTAGCCATCTATTACAATACTTCAGTCAAATTAGGGTCACAACCCAAAACAACATAATCCGAAAGTGAAATTACAAGAGTGAAACTAAAATGATAGTATCCGTCCTCGAATCATGAGGAATCACCAAACAAGAAAGGAGAATGATCAATTCCAAGCTCTAGCCACAATGGGGACCACCTTGAGAACTGGACCCTACACTTGGGAAAAACGTAGGAAAATATGGGTTAGTACAAAAATGCACTAAGTATGATAGCCATGCCTAAAATCATGAAAACGTGCTAAAAGGTACATTTTAGGTGAATGCATAACATTTACTAGTTTAAAGCATCATTTTGGACATAATGGAAAAGCATAAGTCATAAGCATAATCAACTCATAGATCATCCTATTATAATAGGAACATACCATACAGCTCTCAAAGCATACATGTGCAATGCATGAATGAGATCCCATAATCCCACCCACACTAAGTAAAGATTGTTGAGTAACAATAGTTCATATTTCATATTCTTGTTCATACTATCATAAAGGGAGATTAGCTTTAAACGACATAGACCATGTGAGCTTACCATGGAATCTGGTGTCTACCCCACATCGAAAAGAGGTTGTACACTTGCCTAAGGTAGAACCATACTCTTAGCTTAGGTGGATCCACTAGCTAAAGACATGTGTCATCACATAGTTTATGGGATAAGGAGATTGCTTCTAGAAACCCGGACTCAACTATTATAGAAGGTTTCCATCTCATGAGATACATATTTTGGGAACCCATACTTAACTATGACAGAAGGAACCCATGTGGAATGTCGAACACAACTAGTGTAAAATCTTTCATTGGGAAGTCGGACTTAACTATCGTATAAGCTTCAATCTCATTTTCATATCGACTCGGTGCTAAGCATTAATTCCCGTAGATCCACTAGCTAAAGACATGTGTCATCACATAAGTGCATATTTATGGAAGAATGTCTTGACACTCAATCCAACGTAATTCATACTATAGATCCTATAGGTGAGAATAGCCTTTCAACCTTAGAATCATCATATTGTGAGAAAACCTTACACATCATATAAACTTCACACATAAGTGTGTACATGAGGATAACCTTGAACAACACAACAACTAGCTCATAATCATATTCACTTTACTCTCAAAGTGTTCATAAAGCATATACACAAATCTCATAATCATGCATAATTCTCATAATTTTCCCTTCATGGACCATATATAGCATTCCATCAACAAATCTAGAATTAATACATTAGACATGGATATTAACATGATTCAATTAACTCAATTTTTACAAGCATAATCTCATAATCTTCTTCTATAATCAACTAACCCACATCACAATATCCTAATTGATTAATATGGGGGTTTCATGGGTTCTTTGGGGATTTCAACATAAAAACCATCATGAATAATCAATTCAATCATAATATAAACTAAATTAAACATTAGTATCATTTTTGAAAGGAACCAATGACTTAGAGATAAACCCTAACTTATGGGGGGAATTTTATCTCTGGAATTGGGGTTTTGAAGAGACTCCATGGGTGAAGGATATCCATTTATGAAGGACTACCATACCTTAGCTATGAATCACAATGAAATTGGTGAGAAATACTCGTACCTTGAACCCTAGCTTCATCTTCTTCCTTCTTCTTCTTCATCCTTGACGTTCTAGAGAGAATTTTTTTTATAGAAGATCAACTTTTGGGATTTCATTTGGGGTTTTGGAAATAATGGGGTGAATGGGTGTATTTTGACTTAAAATGACTTATATGGGTGTATAATAATAAGGCAAAATGACTTCACTTTGATAGGATTTGAAATGGAAATTCCCAAAATAACCCTCACTTAAAGTGAGCTGTCAGGTGCCACAACCTACCTCATGAGCTATCAAGGGCACCACGGACTGTGAAGGTGCCCGTGGTCCCTTGAATAGTAGCTATGTTAAATTGGCATGCCCCCAATAAGGTGAAGGCAACCCCACGAGCCTTCCCACGGGCCGTGGTCTTCACCACGAGCCGTGAAGTAGCTCGTGAAGGTTAGCCTTTTTGGGGCAGCATTTGGGAGGCTACTGCCTCACCACCACGGGTGGAACAATGGGGCGTGGTAGCCACCACGGGTCGTGAAGACCCTCGTGTCATGGTGGGAGTGCCTTGGACAATTTTGGGCAGCCTTGGCCCCTTTCCTTGGCCCTCACCCAATTCCCTTAGCCCTTACCCTTTACTCTTGACGTTAACCCTCACGTTTAGCTCTAGTTTTAGCCTACTAATTTCTGGAGTGTTACATAATTGAAAATGCAACATTAATATACTGATAATGAAGCATTTTTAACTGGGCATGTATAACTGAATAAACTGACCTAGAAAGTGTAATTCATGAACTAAATGAATCTACACAACTAGGGTTATGAGTTTCATGAAAGAAGCTAAGCAACAATTCCTCAAAAACATGATACTCTGATTTGGATTACTCTAATAACCGAATCACAACAATAATTTGAATTTCTAGAAACCCTAGGTCTAAACATGATGTAGAGAATCAAGAGTCTAATGAATTCCACGGAGAAATCTTTTGATTTCGGGGATGAAACTATTGAAAACCTGTTGCGTTCTTGGAGAGGGGTTTGGTCGATGCTTTCTCCTCTTTTTCCCTAGTTTGATTTATTTTTTGGAGAATGAATTGACTACGGTAAGTTCTGATTAAGTCACTAGGCTAAAACTGACCAAAACTACGTAGTTTAGGGGTTAAACAACGTAGTTTATGGGTCCAACGCATAAGGAAAAGACCAAATGACCCTTGACTTAAAAGTTGTTGGGGCCACCAACGGACCTGACCGACGGATCGTGGGTGGACCTACGGTCCGGTTTGGTCAATCGTCATTCAACGTCTGGGCTGAAAACTAGGGGTCTAACCCACGGCCCTAGACCACGGACTGTGGTCCCACCTACGGTCCGTAAGTCTTGGCGTAGGTCATGACTTAGCTGGATATTTTGGGGGTTCTGGGGGAGGGAGTTATAGGTGGCCAACCACGGACCCCACCTATGGTTTGTGGGTCACCCTACGGTCTGTAGGTGGCACCTGCAACTTCTAAAAAATCTACTGGTCGGTCTTTCTAGGATACGGGGTGTTACATTATCTCCCCCTTGGGAACATTCGTCATCGAATGAAGACTAAACTAGCCGAGTACGGAGGGAAAGAGCTGTAAACCCTACCATTAAGTACTGAAAAGTAAAATTTGACTGAAGTAAGTTCCAAGAACATGCAAATACCTGAAAAATGCAAGAATAACTGAAGGAACCAATATACTAAGACTGAATTTACGTATGAGTAACCGAAAGATTGGAGAGGAACTATTACCTCAAGGTGGAGTGAAATTGGAAGGAAAGAGATGAGGATACTTGGCCTTCATGGCTGCGTCTAGTTCCCAAGTAGCTCCATCTACGGACTGACTCCTCACAAAACCTTAACTGAAGCGACTTCTTTGTCTCTCAGCCTTCGAACCTGACAATCAAGAATTTCAATTGCCACATCCTCATAAGTGAGGTTATCCTTCACAGCCACACTCTCTAAAGGTACTACTGATGTTGGATCACCCACACACTTCTTCAACAACGAAATGTGAAAAACTGGATACACTGCTGCTAGTTATGTTGGCAACTCTAACTCATACGCCACTTTACCAACTCTTTTCAAGATCTTGTAAGGGCCTACATATCTAGGACTAAGCTTCCCTTTCTTGACAAATCTCATCACCCGTTTCAAAGGTGACACTTTCAGGAAAAAATCCAATCATCAATTTGGAACTCCAAGTCCCTTCTCCTTACATCTGCATAGGACTTCTGGCGACTCTAGTTTGTCTTAAGTCTATCCCTGATGAGCTGAACTGTTTCCAAAGCATCATGAATCGAATCTGGCCCTATCAAGGCTATTTCACCTACTTCAAACCAACCAATAGGAGATCTACATTTATGCCCATATAATCCATCATAAAGGGCCATTTGAATACTGGAGTGGTAGCTATTATTGTAGGAAGGTGATCATCCCAACTACCCTTGAAGTCGATCACACAAGCTCTCAACATGTCCTCTAAGGTTTGAATGGTACGCACTGCATGACCATCCATCTGTGGATGAAATATTGTTCTAAGATTAACCTGAGTACCAAGACCTTTCTGAAATGACTTCGAGAAATGAGAGGTAAACTGAGGACCTCTATCTGAGATGATAGACAAAAGAACCCCATGTAACATGACTATCTCATTAATGTAAAGGTTGGCATAGTCCTCCGCCGAGTCTGTAGTCTTGACAGCCAAAAAGTGTGCAGACTTAGTAACTCTGTCAACTATCACCAAAATGGAGTCAGGTTGTCTGCGAATATGGGGTAAACCTGTAATGAAGTCCATGTTGATCACTTCCCACTTCCAAGTAGGAATGTTGATCTCTTGATTCATACCCCCTGGTTTGTGATGTTTTACCTTCACTTGTTGACAATTGGGCCACTTAGCCATAAAATCTGCTATATCCCCTTTTATGCCATTTCACCAAAAGACTTCCCGCAGAAAATGGTACATCTTAGTGGTGCCAGGATGAATAGAATACCTGGAGTTACGGGCTTTTGCAAGAATTTGCTATCTCAACTCACCCACCTTAGGAACACATAAATGACCCTGATAGCAAAGCACACCATCTCCCGCTTGGGAGAAAACCTCAACCCTCTGTTGATGGACTGCACCCTTTAGTTAAATAAATATTGGATCACAATCTTGTTTTTCCATAACCTCCGCTACCAATGAAGATTCTGGCCCATTCTGAACTGTTACACCACCATCTGATAAGCTCATAAGGCAAATTCCTAGATGAGCAAGACGGTGAACATCGTTTGCTAGTTCTTTCCTTTCTTTCTCAACATACGCTACACTACCCATAGATAGTCTACTAAGAGCATCTGCTCCTACATTGGCCTTACCAAGATGGTAAAGTACATTCATATCATAGTCCTTGAGGAACTCAAGCCATCTCCTTTGGCGAAGATTCAATTCTCTTTGGGTGAACACATACTGAAGGCTCTTATGGTCTGTGAACACATCTACGTGAACACCATACAAGTAATGTCTCCAAATATTTAGGGTAAATACTATGGCTGCAACCTCGAGGTCATGAGTTGGATAGTTCTTCTCATGCACCTTAAGTTATCTAGAAGCACACACTATAACCTTATATCGCTGCATCAACACACAACCCAGGCCGACTCTGGATGCATCACAATAGATGACATAACTGTATGAACCCTCTGGAAGAGTCAAAATAGGAGTTGTAGTCAACCTAGTTTTCAGTTGTGCGAAGCTCTTCTTACACTCATTTCACCACTAAAAGTTAACTTTTTTCTGAGTCAACTTAGTCAATGGAGAAGTTATGGATGAAAATCCTTCCACAAACCTTCTGTAATAACCCGCCAAACCCAAGAAACTTTTGATATCTATAGGAGAAGTAGGTTTGGGCCATTGTTTCACTGCTTCTATTTTCTAAGAATCCACTTGGATTCCTTCACTAGACAACATATGCCTAAGGAAATCAATTGATTGCAACCAAAACTCACATTTGCTAAACTTAGCAAATATCTGGCGATCTTTGAGAGTTTTGCAGGACAACCCTCAAATGAGTCGCATGTTCTTCGTCATTCCTAGAGTAAATGAGGATATCATCAATAAAGACAATAATAAACAAGTCCAAATACTGCTTGAACACCCTGTTCATCAAATACATTAAAGTTGCAGGAGCATTGGTTAGTCCAAATGACATAACTACAAAGTCATAATGTCCATACACAGTTCTGAAGGCTGTTTTCGGAATGTCACTATCTTTGACTCTGAGCTGATGATAACTGGAAATGTCGTCTATCTTCGAAAAATTACTAGCACCCTGAAGTTTTGTCAAACCAGTCATTAATCCTGGGGATAGGGTACTTATTATTGATTGTGACTTTGTTCAACTGCCGATAGTCAATGCACATCCTAAGAGAACCATCTTTCTTTTTCACGAACAACACTAGAGTACCCCATGGGGAAATATTGGGTCTAATTCAGCCCATATCTAGAGGGTCTTTTAACTGCTCTTTCAATTCCTTAAGCTCAGTTGGAGCCATTCTGTAAGGAGGAATAGAAATAGGTTGGGTATCTGAAAGGAGATCAATTCTGAAGTTGATTTCCCTTTCGGGAGGAACTCTCGAAAGATCTTTTGGAAATATTTCTGGAAACTCATTAACTACTGGAACTGACTCAAGAGTTGGGGTTTCAGAGCTAGAATCCTTAACCCGAACTAGATGATAGAGACAACCCTTAGAAATCATCTTTCTGGCCTTAAGGTAAGAAATGAATTGACCTATAGGCAGTTAGCTACTACCCTTCCATTCTAAGATTGTTCATCTAGAAACTGAAAATGAACGATCCTAGTTCTACAGTCGACTGAGGCATAATAGGAATGTAACCAATCCATGCCTAGAATGACATCAAAGTCTACCATTTCTAACTCTACAGGATCTGCTAAGGTAACTTTATAAGAAACTGTGACAGGGCAATTTCTGTATACCCGTCTAGCTATAACTTGGTCACCAACTAGAGTAGAGACTGAGAAGGATTCCGAAAGAGTTTCTAGACTAACACCAAAGTTTACTGCTATAGAGGGAGTTACGAAGGAAAGAGTAACCCCTGGATCTAACAAAGCATAAACATCTAAATAGAAGACTCATAATGTACCAGTAACAACATCAGGAGAATCTTCCTGATCCTAACGAGCCTGGAGAGCATACAACTGGTTCAAGCGCTAATTGCCACATGAACAAGATGAAGCACCCTACTAAGTTGGGCGGCCTAGAGCTATATACTGAGCCCTACTATTGTTACCTCCCTGTAATGACCCGAGCCTATACCGTGAAAGTTACACAGCATACTTGACCCCAAAGGGGTCTTGTACAAGCCTCTTAGCATTCATAACATTGGACACATAGAAATAGTGCGGAATTTAAAAACTTATTCAAATCCAAACAATCAAAACTTTATTTAAAAAAACTTGGAACACAGCAGAAGTCTAAAGTTTCACATGGCCATCTAAACAATGTCTTGAAAACTAAAGTAGGGTCACAGCCCTTTACAATCGAAAAGACTAGAAGTGTCTATTACATGCAAGAAAAGAAACATCTAAAGCATGTGTCCTCGAATGTATGAGGACATACCAATCGCCTTGGAAGAAATCAATCCAAGCACTTGAACTAGAGGGATAGCAACTTACTTGCCGGAGCCTAGACTTGTAGTTAAAAAAAAGTGATATGGATTAGCACATAAAAATGTACCAAGTATGATGACCATGCAAAAACATGCTTTAAACAGGACATTTTGGTTGGAAACTATGCATTATGCCACTTTTTAGAAATATCATGTACAATAGAATAAGAGACATCAAATACAAGTATAATCCTCATAATGTCATAGCATCACATTTGTACATAATCAACATGTAAACCATTACCTTCACATTAGGACTTCACCTAAAGTAACCCACATGCTATACCTTGTGGAATGTATGGATAGCGTTCCATACGACCATCCATACAAAAGTACCACATTAAGGTCACCAAAATTGAATTACCATTCATCATTTCCATCTTTACACAATCCTCACACACGAGAGACATGAACATTACATAAGACATGACAAGGGAAAATAACTCATAATACAACCCAAATATAGAATGCATCATCACATTAGACACTTAAGTCCACATTCTTCATTATCCATCATTAATAGGACTTTCATACATTAGTCATTAAGACATTAGAGAACTCACTATGACCCTCTCAAAGCCTACTCGTGCAATGCATGGATAGCTTCCCATACTACCACCCACACTTCATAGAACTTCTCAAGAAGCCATAATGCACATCTCACATGATGGTAATAGGCATTAACCGACATAGACCATGAGAGCAAACCATGGAATCTGATGTCATATGGCCCTACACTGTAAAGAGATGGTCTACTTGCCTAAGGTAGAACCAATAACATTTTAGCGTAGGTCGAGACCACTAGCTATTATCATATGTGGGCACATAGTTATGGGATAGGAAGATATTCATTGGAACCCTAGCCTAACATTGGGATAGTTTCCATCTTACCGAATCCACTCGGTGCTTAGCCTCCATTCCCATAGAGTATTTCATTTTCATTAACATTATTGTACTTGAGAGGGCTACCAACATTAGGTCTACCGACCCAAGTACATTCCACAAGAAAGGGCCACCACCATTAGGTGTATCGATTCAAGGTAAATTAAAGATAGCTCATTTAACTTTCCAAGAAGCATGCCATCAACATTGGGCCTACCGAGACAAGGTTCATCATTTCACACATGAAAGGGCTACCATAACTAGGTTTACCAATTCAAGGTTTGTCATCAACATTCATGGATAGGTTCCATAAGCCTACAGATCCCAAAGTTCATTAACATCATTTGTGGATGGGTGACATAAGCCTACCGATCGAAGATACATAATTAGAACAGGTCATAGAATTCATCATGCAAGGGCAACCAACATTGGTCTACCGATTCATGTTCATTAAGTCAAGATACATTCATTAGTCATTTATGAAAGGAATGCCATAAGCGTATCGTTTCATATTCATCGAGTCCAGACACATTCTTTATACAAGAAGAGGATGCCTAAGCCTACCAATTCAGGACATAGCTTCATATTATAGAAACCCTTCACATTCTAGCAACACATTCATGAGTGTCAAATTGAGAAATAGTCTTTCAGTAATAACACAATTACATTCAATAAATGATCAGCTTAACTTCATTAGATTCACATTCATATACAAGATATCAAGATACTACCCAATTCCTCACAATGCTCTTCAAGGCCATGAATCTAAAATCACCAACACACCAGCAACTCACTATGATTAAGGCATGGATAATGATACAATTCAATAACCCAAAGCAATTTAGACAATTTATATTCACATACTTGCATAACCAACAAACCCACTTCATAAAGGCACAATTTAGGAATTGATTTAATTCATGGGTTCAGAGAGTATTTTCATCATAAATCATCAATTAAACACTAATACAATCATAATATTTCATTAATAACCATTTGACAACGTTTGAAGAAGGAACCCATGAGATTGAATAAAACCCTAGGTTTTTCATGAATTTGAAAACTTTGAAAACTTCTTTGAAATTGGCTCTAGGGGTGAAAGCTACCCCTAGATGAAGGAACACCATACCTTGCTTGTGAATCCACAAGAAATTTGAGGAAGAAACACCTTGAATCCACAACCCTACCTCTTCTTCTTCTTCTTTGAGAACTTCTAGAGAGAGAAATATTGAGAGAAGAAAAACTTTGGGATTTTGATTTGGGTGTTTTGAATAAAGGGGTAAAATAGGTGTTAAAAGACTTAAAACTATATATATGTATGATATATAACTATTTAAAATGACCCCACATCATTACACCTTAAACACGAATTTACCAAAAAGACCCTCACTTTGCATCCCCGTCCAGGCACCACGGCCACTTGGACGGTCCATTAAGGGGGACCACAGCCCGTGGTGATGCCTGTGGCCCTCTAGGCAGTAGCTCTCACTTGCCAAGCCTTCATGAGGCCAAGGCATGACCACGGGACTTCCCATGATCCGTGGTCAAGACCATGAGTCGTGGTCTAGACTTAGACTCATGAATGCAAGGCCTTGGAGCCTTGACACCAAGTCACTTCCACGCCCAACTTCACGCCTCGTCAAGGGCACCACGGCCCATGGTGGTGCCTGTGGTCCCTTGACCAGTAGCACCTCAACTTTACACCATCCCTACCAAGCTAAGGAAACCCCACGAGCCATGAAGTAGCTCGTGAAGGGGAGCCTTGACTTGGCACCAAACTAGAGCACACTGCCTTGCAACCATGGGTGGCATCATGTCTCGTGGTGTCCACCACGGGTCATGAAGACCCTTGTGGTCATGCTTGGCAGTGGCTAGGCCAATTTTAGGCAGCCTTGCTCCCATAGCCATGGCCTTTATCCAAACCATTGGTCCTTGCCCTTAACCCTCGAGGCTAACTCACACGTTTAGGCTCTAGTTTCACTTACTCATTTTTAGGGTAGTTACATT